>NW_023608384.1:0-28422 GCF_013339725.1 Rhipicephalus microplus | reverse complement strand
TCTTTAACGTGCACCAAATCTGAGTACCGAGCCTAATTGCTGGCGGATTTCAAAAATCAATAAGGGACCGGTTTTATGCCCATAAGAGGTCCTGATTGGCCTTAATTGCTGCTGCCAAAATTCTGCGCATCGGATTAGCCTTTCTGCTGTTGATGACGCAGTTCAGTTTATATCTGATGACATCTCAGCTAATGCCATCGAAACGAGTTAACGCTGTGGTTGAGTAGTGCTGCCTGATCGAAGGAAAGGATAGGCCAGCTTGTGCTGTACAGGCCCTAGCGATGTGCAACCGTGAGTCTTTTCCGAACATCCATAGACTGCTTTCCATCCTGGTGGGCCGAACTGTGTCGACGTCGAACCCAGAACGGACTTTTTCGACACTGAGAAGGCTGAAGAGTTTACCTCGGAATGCTATGAGCAACGAGAAATTGACCAGACTAGCGCTCCTCGGCGTCCATCGACAAATCGAACTGACCCTGGAACAAGTTCATACAGACTTTTGCAAGTTGCTTGAAAGAAGAACTTTCTCGTTTGAACGTGTCTCAGTGCTTTAAAAGTCTCCTTCATTCATTTGTACATTTGTGTCTGCACATCCTACAAAGTTCTAATAAACGTAAATGATCTACCACCACCATTTGGTGCTAACGATAAGTGCATGCATTCATCTGCATAAAAGGCAACCAGCACTTGAAGCTGCATCGACAAACACAGTTCGCTGACTGTGGGTACCTATTTCGGTGGCAGCTTCCAGTATATAGTATATGCATTGTGCTCAGTAACAACATGTATGAGAAAGCCAGTATAGTGTTCATTCATGAAACAGTGGTGCTCCTGGCTTGGGGGTGTTGTAGTTCAAACTTTTATTTCTTGCGTTGACCACAATTTGAGGTTAACACAGGAATTTTTTATTTCGGTGCAACTAATTGAAAGGTACTATTGATAATAAATGTAAGCAATGTACTTCATTCATACACGAAAATAAGCTGGTATAAAGCTTTAAAATTTGCAAAGCTTCTACACACGAACCCCCTCCCCCCGGAAAGAATTCCTGGATACGGTTCTGTTTAGAAACATAGCATTCGCACCTAACAGGTATACGTGTGAGCTGTACATGGTTGTGACAGATGCTACGCTTTTCATGCTCTATTTCTAAAATAGCCTATTCTAGCATACAAGTACACGAATTCTGGTTTTAGAGCACATCATTGTAAAAAAATCTGGGCAAAGAAATGAGCAGAATTTACCCATCAAATTGGACCAATTCCATTTAAAATAATGTTCAAGTATTAACTCAGATACGAAGGGGTTACAATTATCATTTCATGCCCCTGACACACGGGCACCCTGAAGTCCTTTAGACAAGGGGACATCTTTCGGAAAGGCGTTCGGGCGCAGTGACACACGACAAAGGAGTAACTCCTTTCCGGCAAAGATCCTTTTCGCAAAAGCAGATCCCGCATCTACTTTCTGGCAGGAAGGGAGTACTCTCGCATACAGTGTGCATAATTATCAATTGAAGAAAACGTGTCGCAACACTGCGGTGCCCTGTCAGTATTGTTTGAGCTGAGAAAATGTTTTCATTTTCAGCAGCAGTGCGATTTGTTGAAAAGGGAAGGCCTACAGTCGGTCCATACTCTCAAACGCCTGCATTACGTCACTAGCGCGATCATGTTAGGGTTGGCAGTGGCAGTTGCTGTGTCGGCGACGTAGTATCTTGTAACAATGGAGTCGGCTCAGTCGGTGAAGAAAAAACCGCGCGTCCAGTGGACTGAAAAGGAGACCTGGGTGCTGATAAAGCTATGGGAGGACCATTTGAACGCCTTGCGAGGGCAAAGCACAACGGTGGAGTGTACCAGGCGATTGCCGAGAGCCTCACTGACGCCGGTATTCCCGTACACGGGGCAAGTTCACAGCAAAATTGACAACTTGACACAGACATTCAGGTGTCGGAAAGGCTTTATCTCTGTCTCTGCGCTGAGACATCGCAGGACCACGATGAAATGCGGCACGCCGTTACTGACCCAGCTGGACGCAGCCATGTAAAAAGCACGACAAAAAACAAAAACAGCAAAACACCGATTGTTCATAGTTGCCAGACGAACTTAAGTTGCTCCTAAAACGAAAAAAAGCGAAAGAAAATTACACGTATGCGGATTATAAGCCACCAGACAATAAAAAAACACGGTTTTATGCTCCGGCTTCGCTGAATGTGATGTACATGTGCAGATTCTTTAATATTTGCAATCTTGCCGCTTCCACAAACAGCGCCATTTTCGCCATTTTTTCTGCAGCGTTCTTCTGTGGCACCGCCTAAAGCAGTGTTCCGGTGCCGTGTGTCATCAGCACCACTCCTTTCCGCAAATGGTCCCCTTAGGCGACAAAAGGGGTTACTTCAAAGTACTTTACTTTTGCCCGTGTGTCACGGGTATAACACCTTTATAACACCTTTATTGCGGAGGTGCTTTCTCTCTGCAAGCCATTGCGCACTAACCCCATGTGAACACTCGACACTTCTTTTTTTTTATTGTGGCACTTGATATGCCCAAACAAATGTGTTACCAAAGTATTTTTTTCTTTCAGAAAAAATATTTTGTCTGCATAAGTTTGTTGTACAGTTCCTACGTCACATGAATGTCGGCAAGATTTTCAAGATATGTAGCAAAAATGAGTTTATTTCTGAGATGTCAAACATTTCATGTTCAGAAATTAGATGGGTTATGTTTTATTATAAACTCTCTTAAACACACTCAAACTTTTCAATTAGGGATTCACAATTCATTCTTTCATGGGAAGGTTCAGCCACTTCTTTAATGTGCCGTTCTGCTCAGAAACATCTTGTGAGCATGATTATGTCAAGAGTTTGTCAACTGGATGATGCAAGATATCTATATCAATGCCATCAATTACACAGGGTGCATTATAACTAATATTGTGTAGCCATTCATGCTATAGAAACAAAACTAAGGTGACTCCTCTGCATCCATCTAAATCAAACTTCATGACAAATTCATTCATGAACAAGATTTATGCAAATTTAGTATATCAATATACTTTTGAATTAGCACTGAATGTAATGCTGGATTTTTCAGGCCACACGTCATGCCTTCATCCTTAATAATGTCGAATCTGATGTACATTCTTCAGAAATAAAAATGTCTCCATAAGAAGAATAACTGCTGCCAAAAGAGTATTTCTCCATCGGAAGACAAAGCAGGCCATTCGACTCTTTTAGCAGGTGCTTGTGTTTTTGCTTTCTCAAGGTAAACCACAGGAGCTTTGGGAAACAGCATCGACATTTGCTCCTATAAAGGCGGCGCATACCTTATAGAGCATGCAATAGTTATGAAAATGATGGGTAGTACAAGAATTTGTCTAATCGTCATACTTCTGGCTCTGTGTGTGTTCATGTGGCTTGTAGCTGTTTTTCTCAAGAGGCAAAAGTCAGCAAATGCCCCTTTGAAAGAGTCCAGCACCATTCATAGAATATCTACAGTGCACTAATTGACTCAAAAGAGCATTGGTTATTCAAGTAATTAATAAAGTCTGCTTGGCATATTTTGCCCTTTTTGTGCCTCACATACGAATTGACCTAGCATTCTGCAATGCGCTACACTGCTTACCTGTCTCTAGTATATTAAATAAATGTCCTTATGGTAACCTGCTTAAACAGAACCTAGTCACATGTCACTACAGAGACCATATAGTCTACACTTGGTCTTTTTCTTCCTTGTGAAGAGCCACATTGTGCCCAGTTTCAAACACCTGTACAACTTTTATG
The DNA here is from genome assembly GCF_013339725.1 of Rhipicephalus microplus. Taxonomy (NCBI): domain Eukaryota; kingdom Metazoa; phylum Arthropoda; class Arachnida; order Ixodida; family Ixodidae; genus Rhipicephalus; species Rhipicephalus microplus. Next base: position 24,644 of record NW_023608384.1, on the reverse strand, counting down.
TCTATGTACATTTTTATTTGACATATGTGCCTGAATACCAGGGTTAGTCTTCCAAAAATGTCATATGGGGACAAAACTACTTCTCAACCTGTATTGTCGAGGTAGCCCACACGTTATCGAAATGACTAGGTAACAAATCCCCTGCTGAAACAAACCACACACCCTTTGCTATACTCTTATTTCTGAAAGCATAATTCAAGATGGTACATTTGGGGGACCCACCTTTGTTAATGATAATGTTAAATAGAACTAATTAGTGCATAATTCGTAGAGTATTTAAGCACCATTTGGTTTCAAAATGTTCTCTGCTTATTTTACCACTAATTGTGGAACAGGAAAAAGTTTGCTATCCACTTTAAAAGTGGGCTTCATTGTAGTCAGTAACATAGATTGTTCATATTTCTTTATAAACAAGTAATTGCCAGATATAAAAAAATTAGAAATTTAGACGCAATAAGCCCTTCACAAGAAGGGGCTCTATTTTTATCCTTCAAACCAACTGTCTGTATTCACTAATTTGTATTGATCTTACCTTTTTTATTTCTGTCACAATTGATGTTTGTATTCACGTTGGCTGTTGCAACAAAAGAAATAGTGAAGGAATATCTATTTGACCCATAATTTAGGATTTTGTACATATACCCTCATTTTTATTTATTTCAATATCTTTCTTAATTTGTCCTCGTGTTTGTTCATTAATATTCTTTATTCCTAGTCATTCCTATTTCTTGCCGAAGCACCTGTTTTAATACTTTATGCAAAATACAAGTACCTTGGCATTACAATTTCTGACAACCTTTCCTGGCAGTCTCACATTGACATTATTAAAAACAATGCTAACCGCACACTTTGGTTATTTACGCCGTAACTTCTCCCTTGCCCGATGCAACTGAAACTTCTGCTCTATAAAACATTAGTCCGACCAAAGCTAGAATATTCATCATCTGTATGGGATCCCCACGTAAAACATCCATATCAGTAGCATCGAAGCAATTCAAAATCGCGCCGCTCGTTTCATTGTGTCGAACTATTCCCGTACAGCAAGCGTAACCCACATGAAGTCACCTTAAATCTACCCAGCCTATCATTTCGCCGCAAAATCTCGCGCTTGTGCCTCTTCCACAAGTTGTACCATACCATGCACTCACTGAGTAACTCGCTTTTTTTTGCCGCCATCCTACATTTCATCCCGCAGCGATCACCACTTCAAAGTTGGAATTCCAAGCAGCCGTACAAACCTCCATTTTAATTCATTCGTGCCCAAAACAAGCACGGACTGGAATCACCTTCCCGCTTCCATTGCATCCATCACCGACCCGACCAACTTCAAGAATACCATAAACGCATACCCTTTTTAAACATGCTCCATTTGTTTGTACAGTTTGTTTTTGTTTGTTTTTCACCACTCCTCTCTGTAACGCCTTGTGCATTGAGAGAAAATAAATGAAATGAAATGAAATGAAAATGACAAGTGAGTAATAAATTAAGTAAAATAGTGAGATTGTAGCTGCTATAATGACACATTTCGCAAATTCAATTTTATTGCTTTTCAGAATCAAGGCAGCTGTGACTTGTTTAATGAATGTTGGCAAAGCTATCCACATATGCTTCATGTATTTCTTGACACCATAATGCTTCGATATGACAGCTGGTATCTCTATGGAGTCGATTCCATTAAATTTTATAGTATATGCAAGTAGCAGATTTTTCAATTCTTAAGTGATATCAGTGAACCATGAAAAGAAGCCCTTTCTCAAGCAACTTGACCTCTTGAGTGTTCTTTTATTATTTTGTTCGACATGAACTTTGCTACAGATATGTGGAATACTATGAAAATGAACATTTTCTTATCGTGTGGTATTACTGTAATCTTGTTTTTCTAGCTCACTGGTAGACCTGACTACGTGGTGGCAGAGTCCCAATAAGCTTTTATTATGAATCCCATCAATCTTTAATCAATCAAGTGTTATAAGGTCGTCTCCAGTAACTCTCCTGCTGGTTATATCTTGCATGCAGGCTTGTTAACCTCATTCATAGCTACTTGTGGCACTGCATTGCCCGATCGATGTCGATTTCAATCAGGATGGGATGACCATACTTCCTCAACCTTTAAAATGAATCTGTACAACACAGACTTCCATCTTGTTGACAAGCTTTGATAGTTCTAAAAATTCTGTTTAGTCTAATGATGTAATATATGCTTTCGTCTTTTGTCCTTTCTTTATAAAGTGTCTTCTTATTTAAAGAAAGGTTGCTCACTTCTTGTTTTGTATGTTTTATCTTCCATTTTCAATTTCTGCTTCCAAAAAAAATGTTCTATTCATTCCCTCTATTCCTCCTTCTTGTTCTAAAGCTTTGTTGTGTCCTTGAGAGCAATCCTAAAATTGCCTGGTTTTACACTCACTGTATCTGCGTTGGCTTGTTTCTTAGTAAAATTTTTGTTTTGTATGTTCTCTTAAGGTTATCCTCACTAACTGTGGTCGCTATGCTTTGTTATTCTAATTACTCCTTTGTTCTGCACGATGGCTGGGCATGATCTGCACACATAGTTAAATCGTGTTTTATTTTTGCTTCCACATTAAGGCCTGTCCATGTCCACTTTAAATTTCTATGATGTCTGAAGAGGTGTTCATTAGAGACAACTTAAAGCTTATGTCAGCATCTCTCATGCTACTGATACCAACATTACCAACTGCTTGTTCTCCTTCCCCTTGTCTTCATACTGTTCCATTGCAAGCAGCAGTCTTCAATGACCGTGGCACATTGGGCTCGAGCCTTTTGTATTGCCAATTGAACATTCTCGAAACTGGTCTACTTCTCCTTTGTCATGGCTGGACATTGAAGTAGTGTACGTATGCCTGTACTGCTTTCAATTTCTTTCTTGTTTTGTTTCACCGTGGCACTTGCTCTCTTTTTTTTATTATTGCATTGTAACAGACTTCATGAGTAGAAACTGGAACTTCAGGCACGAAAAAAGAATGTTTAAACACTTATAATAGGCCCTAAAAACTGCCATTTAGGCATAAATAGTCATTAAAAACTATCATTTAGGCATGCATAGGCACAGTTCATAATTACTTCACTAGCGTGCCCAGGACAAATATTCAAGTTCTAGCAACACAGCAGGCAAATTCTGTGCTTTTGAAAGCTAAATGCATTTTTCCAGTAAAGGAAATAACAAGAAGCGTAATCATTTGAATATATTTAGGCAAAAGCTAATGTAGTTTGACATTGTGGGAAAGGCTATGAAACCAGTGACAAACCATTACATTTCAAGGTTTTTGGGCTTGAATTGTGCTTCTTTCAGTCAGTATGTGCTTTTATGCAAAAAAGAACGCTCCACATCCACTGAAGTTAGTGAAGCGTAGTTGTGGCCTAGTACTGTCAATGCTTTAATTGCATCCGGAATATTATAATCAGCACCACTTGCTTTAGCACATACAATCCGGGATTTTTCCCTAGGCAGATTTAAGCTTTGAGGCAACCCTGTCAGGGACCGGTCTATATGGGACGGGGCGAACCTTTTGTGCATGTCCAAAAAAAACTGGGTATCCTCAACCTATGCCTTCAAGGGTTGAATGGTATAGTGATATCCTGTCCCTGGTGTGTACTTCAAACCATTTAGTGAATACTTTTTATTGCATGATCTTACTCTAGAAGTTTAAATGTGGATTACTATATACTGTAAGCGATAAAGTTGAAAGTGGCTCATGTCAGAGCTTTCGTTTATGGCTGCATTCTGAGTAATGGGTGCCAGCGAGGTCACAGATGTGGATATAAAAATAACAACATTAATCTGTGTGCCTGTAGAAGGACCACAAAATATATGTTATTTGTTCAGATTCAGTGGTTATTTAAATAAATTGGCAGTCAACGAAAGCAACTTTGGAAGCTTTATGCCTATGCGTGCTTGAGTTGACATCAAGCTCAAAAGATAGTTGACCTTTCCAATGTCTTCTCCCCTGCTTTCCACATAGATCGTTTTTTCGATCAGCAGAATAACACTGTGATCCACTGGTCCATTGCCTAACAAGGACTCTTTACGGCTTCTTTTTATTCCGCATAGCTCGGCAGACTTCCGACAGCTGCCGTTATGAAGAATGTAAATTCCAACGAAACTTACGTGTAGACTGTAGGCAGCGCTAGCCTAGCTTAGTTTTGACTGATAAGAGTATGTTTTAGCTATTCTTTACATTAGCCTCCCAAACTCAACCGCCGAGCTGCACTTCTCTCGAACCTAGCGATCGAGATCTTCAAGGGGCAGGGGGTACACTAGTGTTAGCCTCTCCTCACTTCACTACAGTACGCCACGCTCACGCAACCTTTATTCTGCACTACTCTCAAATCAAGCGACTGGAATCATTTAGGGAAGCCCGCTAGCGCTATAGATTCTAGCCTCGCTTTGTCTCACTTGGGTACAAGCCCCACTCACGTAAAGGTACATTTATAGTGCGACGTTATTGGAGTAATGGCAAACGTTTGTGGGCATTAGCTCTGAAAAAAAAAAGTGGAAGTTTCTTTGGACTGATGGTTGTCGCATCAAGCCACTAGAAACAGAGGAAAGCCGGATGTTTATCATTGGAAGCACAAGGGACCTGCTCAAAATTTGCTAACGGGACCTAAGGAAGTTAGACTTGGCTTGATAATGGGTTACAAGCCTTCTAGAATAAAACATTTAGTCACAGCTAAAAAGCCAGAATCAACGTTTTTTCCTCAAAATTTTCGTTCACTGCCAAACAAAATAGACGATTTCAGCTTGCTACTCGACACTTTGCAAGATCGTTTTCAGTAATAGTATTAACTGAAACTTGATTAACGGCCACGTCGGACATGCTTCAGCTTCTTGGCTATCAATAGTTCTTCCGTAATTGTCGTGATAAGCGAGGGTATCGTGCTCTTTCTCAAGGAAAATATCTTGGCTGAGCTCGTGGTCGAACTTTCTGATATAACCCCTGATTATGAGGTGTAACAATGCAGAGCAGTAACAACATGTTCTCCGTTATGTATAGACCATTATCTGGTAATGCAACCTAATTTATTGCATTCCTAGAAAAGCTTTTCAACTATTCATTAGAAGAGAAAACTAACCTGGTCTTAGGTGGTGACATCAATATAAACATGCTTTCATTGTCCCCGTTACAAAAGATTTCCATTCACTCATCAAAACTTACGGTTTTTCAAACACGATATCTTTTGCAACACGTGTGACTATCGATGGTGCATCCCTGTTAGATTTGTTCATATCAAACATTAACATCGACTTGTTAGAGGCTGATGTTGTGTACACTGACATTAGTGATCACCTAGGTATTATATTGCTGGTAAATCGAATGAACTCTATTGTTAGGAAAACTTAATATCCAGTTATTATTCAATCTATTACCTCATCAAATATTGAAGCATTTCGCCAAGCTATTGTCCAAGAGGCATTGCATAGCATTTACCAAGCGAAAGATAGTGACTTTGAATACACTGCTTTCATTAGCATTTTCAAACTTTTTACCATGGACATTTCCCCCCCCCCCCCCCAACCCAAATTAACATGGGCATCCAAGGCATGAAAACCTTGGCTAACGCCTGAGCTTCTTGGTATGGTGAAACGCAAACATGCCCTGTATGCTCAATTTGTGAAGTCGAGAGATCCAGTCGAGAGATCCCACTAAGAAAATTTTAAAAATATCGAAATAGTTTAACTAGTCGGTTGAGGTCTACAAAGGATGCTTATTTCGTAGCAGTGTTTAGTCACACAGTCAATCAAAAAAGGGATGTGGTCTGGTGCAAATTGAATGCTTTGTTAAAGCCAACTTCACTTTCAGTTCTTCCGGACATTTTGAGTCATAATGGTCAAAAACTTTCTAAAAACGCGACACCGAATGCGTCTAATGATTTATTTTCATTGAAAACTCAGTTAAATATTGTTGATGGCCTTGATAACTATGCTCAGTTTCTGCCTGTAAATGCATTCAGCAACACTCTGTTTTTTGCCCCAACTACCCCACTAGAAGTTTTTTCTTGCTTCAGTAATATCAGTAACAGCCGCTCCTTGGACGCTGATGGTATCCAGATTCGCCCTATAAATTATGTGCTTGACAATATATGCCCTGTTCTTACCCATATTTATAAATTAGTACGTATATCTACAGATTTATTTCCAAAACAAATACATATCTCACATGTTGTTTCAGTTTACAAGTACGGTGATAAAGAGAAAATAAGCAATGATGGACCTATTTCAATAATCCCAGTGCTTTCAAAAGCAATAAAAAATTAATGCATGTCAGATTGTTATCATTTTTTAATCACTGCAATTTCTTTCAAAATTTTCAGCATGGGTTCAAGAAGCATTGCTCTACTAAAACAGCCCTTTTGACTCATGAAGAAACAATCATATATGCATTTAGTCATAAGGAAATGGCATTAGGCATATACATCGACTTAATCAATCATTCCATCCTTCTCGGCAAATTAGAAAAATATGGCGTGCGTGGGACAGTGCATGCTGTTTTAAAATTCTATATTTTAGACAGGACACAATTCCTAGATGCCAACAATGAAATATCTGCAAGGAACCCGGTCGTTGTTCTTGTGCTACAAGGAAGTATTCTAGGGCCACTTTTATTTTTGATTTATATTAATGACATTGTACACTGCACAAATAAGGCAACATTTGTGTTTTATGCCGATGACACAACAGTTTTTATTATAGGAAGCTTGGAAACAGAGATACAAGAAATAGCTAATAAAACACTGTCTGCTATAGATTCCTGGGCTTCAGTGAATTTACTAAAACTAAACCCTTCAAAAACACAAGGTATTTTATATATGCCTAAAAGAAAAACTTGATAAATAAGATGAATTTATTTTTGGGCTTTCAGCAATAAGACATGGTTGATTCCGTTAGTATTCTTGGGGTATATTTTTCACGACACCTTACGAGGAATGTACATGTTGATAGTCTACACTCTAAGATGTCATCGGCCATTGGTGTCCTTGCACGTATGCAATTTATTCTTCCCACTAAGGTGAAAATTATGACATAGAATGCACTGGTATTATCTTTGTTACAGTACTGGTAGCTTAGTGTGGTGCACAACCGGTGTGCCGAATTTGCGCAAGTTGTACTTACTACTGAAAAGAGCATATACGACATATTGCTGCTGAACACTATCTGCTTTCAACAAAACTTCTTTTTCCAAAATATTATATTCTTCCAATTTTCTTTGTACAATTAAAGGCTGATGTTATGTTACAAAGACTTTGTTAAGCATGGTACCCATACCACAACAAAGCTTGCTAAACTTAACTTGAACACCAGTGTTCGACTCAGCAGGCACAAAGAAGTTTGAACTGTAACCCCCCCAAGAACTTTCTATGACGAACAATCATTGTCCTACAGACAACCTTCTCTGTTAAACCATGAAGATTTTGATCCTTCGTCTAAACAAAACTGTCATATTAAACACTTCGCCCAGCTGATATATTTTCCTGAATAGTACATCTCTCAGAATTTCTGACCATACTTTCCTTTGTATTATTGCTTTTTCATGTTCATGCCACTTCATGACTATACATTCCTATGATTCTCTTTTTATTTTCAGCACTTTTTTCAAAAATTTTTGTGTTACTTTTTGTGATGGTATATGTTTAATTTTATTTAATATTCGTTATGCATGATTGTCTCCTATTCCTACAGCTTTGCCAACTTGTGAACGGGGTGAGGACCTTGTCAAGCTCTTGAGCTTTTGGTCCTCTACCTCTTCTAATCAAAAGGAAATAAAATGATCACAAAAAGTAATACAAAAAACAAGAAAACGTCACATGCGTCAGAGCGCACTGGCCAAGTCTAGTTATACGCTGGCTGTGGCAGTGCGTCGACTTATGATCTGTTTTCGCCGACATGACACAGTGTATGCGCGCGTCTGCGTGTATACGTGATTGTGTCGAACCATAATCACACTACAAAGAACTAAAAACATAAAAAAACTAGTGCACTATGCACATGTTGTCATTAATATTGTCACAAAAAGTACAGATTACATGTAAAAGGTTTTCTTTATTATACAAAGAAAAGAAATATGAGAAAATCTGCATTTCCATTAAAAGCAACACACAACTCAGGATGCAAAACATTACACATAGAAATAATATAGGCTTACCTTTGTGCAACTACGGGGGCACGAAACCTTCACTATCTGATAGTGATGTTGCAAGAGCATGAGTCATTGTAGTGTCATCTATGTATTTGTACAGCCACCAAATTTACAATCTGAAAAGATTGAGAAGATTACATACCTAATTGACCCACAATAATAATTTACAACCTTTTTGAAATCCTACTGAATACACCATGCCTTCATTACATACAACGTACAGCTGTGTGGCGTACTAGTTGTTTGCCTGTGACACACTTGGCATCCCAACATTAAATGTCAAAACTAAGCCCTTCAATGTGACAGGGCACTGGAGCTTGTCACATATGACAGAAACTCCATCAATCAGCCAGTGCTAAACACAATGAATGTAGAATATGTAATCCATACACTTATAACAAACAACATATATTCATTAGACAATACAAAAACTGCCTACCATTTGGCACGATTGGCAGCTTCATAGAGCAGAATATGCCTACAGGTTTTATATTCGCAAGCAGTAGAGAACTGCCTCGACAGGTTGTAAAATCTAAACATCTACACGAAATAGCATATGCTTAGGCGTCTTGGTTTAATCCATTAACTTATACAGCAGACATAAGAAAAGAAGGATTAAAAGGAATAATGCAGGCATGGCACTAACTTCCAACGCTAACTGTCAAAACATTAGAATTTAGCTCTGTGTATGCATTGCTGCGCTTTTGCCCTCCCCCTCCTTCTTATGCACTATAAAAGCTAATATTCATAGAAAAATCATGCACATTAAAGCCACATAGTGAAAAATTTTTCTTTTATTAGTATAACTTACTTTTCACAATACCAAAATCTCTGCACTTGCCGCAAGAACACCTTGTTAAGCGAAAAAACACGCAAAGATAAAATATAGTGGCAATGCCTATTGAACTTCCAGCATCAAACGCCGTTATGTTATATTTTGACAGCATATACTAGGGCATAGGCTGTTCCTAATTGGTAAAAAGGAAGTTTGCCATAATATGAACATAACACTTTGTCATCCATGTCGTCTTGCGTAGAAATTTCGAGCACAAGTGATACTTTGACCCCAATTTTCCCTCTATTATTGGACATACAATGGTGAAATTAACATCATGAGAGTTTTTTGGAGTATGGCAGACTCCCAATAAACGAAACTCGCTTAAGAAAAATGGCTCATTAATGAAACTAAATTGGCTCATATTACTGGATTTGTATGTGTTGCACAGTAAAAATCATCGGTTAATTGATACAGTGCTTATTAGTCACCTACAGTTAAACGGCGAAAAACTCTAAATACAGCATCTATTTGCTCAGGCCAAAGATACTCTCACAACCATGACAGCAGCTCGAGACAGCCAATCGAGGCAACCCAAGCTACAGGGAAAGGGGCCGTCAGGGTTGCCAATGAGGCATTGTGACGTGTACTAGCACCGGACGTGTGCTAGCTTGACGCAAGGGGAGGCATTGTCCGGGCATATTCTGACATGTGTCTGCGTGCAAGGAAAACCAACATGCAGCTTGCACCAAACAAAATAGGCCTGGCGGTGAAACCACAGTGGTCATGGTCCCAGTGCTCGAGCCGCACACAGCCAGCACTCGCGCAAGCTGGGAAATGAGGTGCCAAAAGGGAGGGTGCGCTCGATTCCAGCAGCATGTTCGGAAATTAAAAACAAATCTAAAACCTACAATAATCATTAGTTTTATGGCCAATTAACAAAAGAGAAGTAGTTTTTGTGGGTCTCCAAAACAGGAAACACAACCACAGCAACATTGTTTGTTGCTGTTTTCCATGCAGGTGCAACCATTACGTGCACCTGCTTGGAAACAGGCATACTCACGTACTGGGGAGCATTAAGTGAAATAGTAACAAATCCGTCACCTTTGGAAAAATTCCAAACAAGAAAGTCATCAGCTCTGTGGGCGCGACAAGTGGGAACCGGCCGAATGAAAAAATAAAAACTAGGCGAGGCACCACTGTAGTAGACCATAAAAAAGAAACAGGGGCGTCCACACAAGAGAAAAAATTCAATGTATTCCCGCTATGTTGCAGCACATTCCAAGCAAAAAAAAATAAAAAAGGCACGCATTTTAAACATACAGGCAATGACGTACGTGTACAGCCGTCAGCACCTTTAACACGAACACTTTGATGCGTGGCCAGACCTAGTTTGATTTGTGCCAGGCGTGAAGGGCTGGGCACTTTTGCTGAGATACAGCCTTGGTAGGCTTGGATAGTATGTCGGCATGTATGGTTAGCATCTTGGAAACAGAACCCAAACGTACGTGGTGTCAGAGTCAATTAAACTGCTGCAGGACACGTGGCGGAGCATTTGTATTAAAGGTGCTGACGGCTGTACGTCCTTGATCATCTTGAGGTCTTGTGGCTGCGCGGCATTACGTACACGTACGTACATTTTTGACCCTCAAAGGGTTAACACAACAACTCACTTTGATATATCCTGATCCAGTGTGATATAATATTGTCACAACAAAGTACAAGATTACATGTAAAAGGTTTTCTTTATTATACAAAGAAAAGAAAATATGAGAAAATCTGCATTTCCATTAAAAGCAAACACACAACTCAGGATGCAAAAACATTACACATAGAAATAATATAGGCTTACCTTTGTGCAACTACGGGGGCACGAAAACCTTCACTATCTGATAGTGATGTTGCAAGAGCATGAGTCATTGTAGTGTCATCTATGTATTTGTAACAGCCACCAAATTTACAATCTGAAAAGAGTTGAGAAGATTACATACCTAATTGACCCACAATAATAATTTACAACCTTTTTGAAATCCTACTGAATACACCATGCCTTCATTACATACAACGTACAGCTGTGTGGCGTACTAGTTGTTTGCCTGTGACACACTTGGCATCCCAACATTAAATGTCAAAACTAAGCCCTTCAATGTGACAGGGCACTGGAGCTTGTCACATATGACAGAAACTCCATCAATCAGCCAGTGCTAAACACAATGAATGTAGAATATGTAATCCATACACTTATAACAAACAACATATATTCATTAGACAATACAAAAAACTGCCTACCATTTGGCACGATTGGCAGCTTCATAGAGCAGAATATGCCTACAGGTTTTATATTCGCAAGCAGTAGAGAACTGCCTCGACAGGTTGTAAAATCTAAAACATCTACACGAAATAGCATATGCTTAGGCGTCTTGGTTTAATCCATTAACTTATACAGCAGACATAAGAAAAGAAGGATTAAAAGGAATAATGCAGGCATGGCACTAACTTCCAACGCTAACTGTCAAAACATTAGAATTTAGCTCTGTGTATGCATTGCTGCGCTTTTGCCCCTCCCCCTCCTTCTTATGCACTATAAAAGCTAATATTCATAGAAAAATCATGCACATTAAAGCCACATAGTGAAAAATAATTTTTCTTTTATTAGTATAACTTACTTTTTCACAATACCAAAATCTCTGCACTTGCCGCAAGAACACGCTTGTTAAGCGAAAAAACACGCAAAGATAAAATATATGTGGCAATGCCTATTTGAACTTCCAGCATCAAACGCCGTTATGTTATAATTTTGACAGCATATACTAGGGCATAGGCTGTTCCTAATTGGTAAAAAGGAAGTTTGCCATAATATGAAACATAACACTTTGTCATCCATGTCGTCTTGCGTAGAAATTTCGAGCACAAGTGATACTTTGACCCCAATTTTCCCCTCTATTATTGGACATACAATGGTGAAATTAACATCATGAGAGTTTTTTGGAGTATGGCAGACTCCCAATAAACGAAACTCGCTTAAAGAAAAATGGCTCATTAATGAAACTAAATTGGCTCATATTACTGGATTTGTATGTGTTGCACAGTAAAAATCATCGGTTAATTGATACAGTGCTTATTAGTCACCTACAGTTAAACGGCGAAAAATCTAAACACAGCATAGACTTGCCCAGGCCAAAGGTAGTCTCACAACCATGATAGCAGTTCGAGACAAGCCAATCCAGTAGCCATTCTGGCTTGTGGTGGCATAGAGTTTCCCACAATACTAACTAGAGAAAACTCTGGTGCTAGTGTCTAGGGGAGTTGCAACACACGGCGCTTCAGGGAGCATGGGAATGACGGGTAGTACGCACATCTGTCTAATTTTCGTACTCCTGGCCTGCTTCTGGCTCCGTGTGTGTTCGTGTGGCTTGGAGCTGTTTTTTTTCACAAAAACATAAATTAGCAAATGTTGACCATTTGCGCTTCAAGGCCTTTTTTTTAAGCTTACTATTTTGAATCAAGTCCCTAAGTTCAAATGGGTTTGTTCTTTCTTTCAAAACAAAACCGTAACCAGTAATAAGTAAAGCCGCAAGTACGATTCGCCGCCCGCAACTCAAGTACGAAGACTAGGCAAATGTGTGTAATACCCATCATTCCCATGGTCGCTGAACGATCGCAGCGCCAGAGTGTCCTCTAGTTAATTTTAGGAAACTCTATGTGTGGTGGCTGTGACGAGACTACAGTGTTCTAGAAGGGGGTAGTGGGATCAGGGAGAGCACGCGGGTATGACATCTGACGTAGCGCCCCGACACGGCGCAACCAGCACGTGGGCTGTACCAAACGCGAAAACGCAGAGCCTCAGCAATGCGAAGAAAACCTTGTGCGCTTGGTGTTTTACCAAAAAAAAAAAGGAAGCGTGGAGTTAATTAGCATGTTTTTGAAAACTTCCTCTGAGTTAAGACAAGCGCAGCGAAACCTGGACAGGCGGACGTTTTAAGCTAGAGTGAAAATAACGCTGACCAAACAAGTGCAGAAAACGGGCACCCACTCTACCAGTGGGTGCCCGTACTGAAAGCTCGCAAACACTGTAGACGTAAAACTTTGAATCGTTAAAATGTCCAATTCATTTGCCATTGACAATTGTACGTTAGGTCTCAATCGCAATCACAAGTACGATTAAGCCAAGCAACTGCGGCATCGCATGTACTAACACATTCGGAACATATGCCCTATATCAATTTCGTTACGAGCGGTTTCGTTTACGTTTGTACATATCCACTGAGAGCTTGGGATTTAATATTCCCAAGACGATGCCGCTATGGTGTGGCTGTGGTAGTGACCCGAGATAGCGAAGTTTTGTGACACAGTAAAAAATAAAATAAAAACAAGACTAGCAACAAAAAAACTTTATTGGCACAAAACACCACAGTATTCTCAAAGTACATGGCTACAAAGAGAGAGCCTGATATTCGCATGCAATTTATTTTTACGCCGATGTCCCGATTTGTTGAGCCTTTTTACATAAAAATGCAGCTTGGTCAACACATAGAACTTGGTCAACTCTGTCGTGAGCGCATATGGATGCTGGCTGCAACCTAAGGCACAAGTTCTCATCCACCAGCAACATCACATCCACTGTGCTGTCCCTATGCAGAGTTTCTTTCGGCTGAAAAACACAGTGAAGATGTCTTAACTGCCCTAAAAAGCTCCTGTGAGGGATACAACAAGCCTCCCTTGTCACATATCACAGTGGACTCAGCGTTTCTGCTTTCCGTATGAGGGGCTTTCAAAGAAAGTGTCTTGCAGGGTATGCAGTCATAACACATCAGAAACTTAATTTCGAGCAACATAACCTGCCATATAATGCGTTAGACGGTCATCGCTCTTCTGCTCTACCAACTCTCTGTGCTCTGCAGGAATACTCCGAAACATGCGTTCAACTAATACTAGGGTCCCTTTTTCAATCAGATGGTCCACTGCTGGCTTCCTGAGTAGGAGGATCTTGCGCTTTCAGGAGAGAACTATTTTTGCACGAACTCCGTTACGGTCAACTTTTCCCGAGCATGCGGTCTTAGCAAGGTTATAAGGTTACAGGCAATTAATGACAATTAGGAACTGCGTGGGTCTAGGTTGATTGCTGGGTGCGTTCATCTGTTCGTGTGTGCGGCCGTCACAACAAGCGCGTGAAGCACCAGCGGCAGCCACGATGGAAGGATGGATGGATGGCTGGATGGATGGATATGGCTGTACCCTTTAGATCGGGCGGTGGCTAGCGCCACCAAGCCGTAATACCTAATGAACCAAAAACTAGATTTATTTTTTTCCCTTAGATAGCGAGGTTGAGGATTCGTACTTTGCAGCGAAGGGTTCAATTTTCACTCGTGCCTTGACTTTAGCCACCAATCAGATAACCTCCTTCTAGTTAATTCTACCCGCTTAAAGTCTATTTTGCCCTCACTGTCCCTAAACCCGAGTGCTTTGAAAAACTCTGCGCCATCAACCTGAACTACAGGGTGAAGCCCTCTACCGAACATTATCAAGTGTTCGGCAGTTTCTTCTTCCTCTCCACACGCACTGCATACCGTGTCTACCCCTTCGTATTTGGCCCGATATGTCATTGTTCGCAATACTCCCGTCCTGGCCTCAAACAGTGGAGAACTACCCCGAGTATTATCATAGATCCTTTCCTTGGCTATTTCCTGCTTAAAAGTTCGATAGATCTCTAGTGCGGAATTCTTAATCATGCCCATTCTCCACATGTCAGTCTCCATTTCCTTCACTTTCTTCTTAACCGATAATTCGTTTTGGTTTGGCCCCCTGCTGTTTTACAAGCATTTACCAGTCAATTTTCTGGTTCGCTTCTGCCATTTGTATCGACATTCTTCATGTACAAGTAGCTGAATACCTTCCTAGCCCATCGCTCCTCCCCCATTTATCTCAATCGCTTCTCAAATTTTATCTTGCTGCTAGCTTCCCTGCTTTCAAATGATGTCCATCCCATATCACCTTGTACTCCCTGATTTGGTGTATTCCCGTGAGCTCCTAAGGCAAGCCTACCTATTCCATGTTGCTTAATTTCTAATCTTGCTTGAACTTCTGATCTCATGCACAAGACCGCATTGCCGAACGTCAGACCAGGAACCATGACCCCTTTCCATATTCCTCTCACAACATCATACCTATTGTAATTCCCCAGTGCCCTGTTTTTCATTACCGCTACATTCCTGTTACCTTTAGTCGACACGTATATTTCGTGTTCTCTTAGGTACTCGGCCCCATTGTTTATCCATACGCTCAGATATTTGTATTTATCTGTTATCTCTAGCGTCACCTCCTGTATTCTAAGCTCACTACCTTCATTGTCATTAAAATCATGACTGCTGACTTTCCTTCCTGAATCTGAAATCTAACCTGTCTCCCTCATTACCTCAGATGTCCACCAATCTCTGCAGATCTTCCTTGTTGTCGGCCATTAGCACTATATCATCTGCGCACATCAATGCTGGTAGTGCCTGTTCAATGAGTTTTTCTTGTTTGACGAAAGAGAGGTTGAAGCCCAGTCCACTTCCTTCTAATTTGGCCTTTATTCCTTGTATGTATATAATGAATAACAAGGGTGACAGAGGACACCCCTGCCTAAGCCCCCGTTTCACCTCTGTGGGCTTAGATACCTGTTTTTCCCACTTTATAACTACCTTGTTACTTTTATAGATCTCCTTTAAAAAATTAGTGACTACATCTTCCACGCCTAGTGTGTCCAGTATTCTCCACAATTCCTCTTGAACCACGCTATCGTACGCTCCCTTGATATCCAAAAATGCTAGCTACAGGGGCCTGTGTTCCTTTTCTGCTATTTCTATGCACTGCGTCAGTGAGAACAGATTGTCTTCCAATCTCCTGTGTTTCCGAAACCCATTCTGCAGTTCCCCCAGCACCCCCTCATCCTTTATCTATGCCTGCAGTCTTTCCTTTATAATCGGCATCGCCAGCCTGTAGACCACTGATGTCACTGTTATAGTACGGTAGTTGTTTATGTCAGCTTTGTCCCCCTTTCCTTTATAGATCATGCTCATCCTGCTAAGTTTCCATCCATCAGGAACTTCTCCATCGATTATTATTTTGCTCACTGCCTCTCTCAAAGCCTGCTTAGACTTCGGACCTAATGCCTTTATCAGCATAATTGGAATGCCATCTGGGCCTGTGTATGTACTACTAAAAACCCTTTTCTCAGCCCTTTCCCACTCTTGTTGTGAAAATGGAGCCAATGCGCCACTTGATTCATCCTTGTCTATTGTGATGAATAAAGCACTTCTGGGTTGAAATTTTTCTGTCACCCTTGTTCTTATATATTCAATAGCTTCGTCCCCTTCTAGCCTAGCACCTTGAGCTGTAGTTATAAACCTCTGCTCTAGGCTCGTCTCATTTCTTAGGGAGTTTAGATGGTTCCAATATTTCGCAGCTGCCTTTCTATCTTTTTTATGTACTTCTGCCAGCCACTGGGCTTCCTTTCTTCTAAACTTTTCACTGATCTGAAGGGATGCATGCCTTCTAAAGCTTAGAAAGGTTTCCCATTTTCTTTCAACATCATCTGTCGGTTCACCCCGCTGCTTAGCATGTCTGTATTCCCTAGAGGCTTCCTGACATTTTGCTATGGCTCTCTTAACTACCTCATCCCACCAACTTTTGGGTTTGTGTCTTCTTTTCCGGGGTGACTTGTCACGCGTCTTAGCAAGCTCCAGCTCAAACAGTCTAATTAGATTCGTGTATGTCCACACTGTTTTATTATTCTCAGCAATTACTTTCTCAATTTTTAGGGGCTATTTCAATTTGCCTTTCTGAAAAAAAAATTCCTGTAGTTGCTCATCTTGTTTTCTTCCCACTTTCACTGCTCTTCCAAAACTTAGCTTGATACGTTTGTGATCAGTACCCAGACTTCTGTAGCCACCTTCATCTATGTGCATTCCCCTGAGCTTATCATACATCCCATTTGACATCAGCGCGTAATCTGTCGTCGACTGCAGCCTTCCTACCTCCCATGTTATTTGCCCTTCACACTTCTCGGTACTGTTGCAAATGATCAAATCCAACCTTTCACACATATCCATGATCATTTTGCCTGTCGGGTCGATATACCCATCCATATCTTCTATGTGTGCATTCATATCTCCTAGTATGATTAGCTCGCACTCTCCTCCTAACTCCTGAATGTCCTTTCATATACACTCTACCATTGCCTGGTTTTCCTCTCTGGCCTTTGCTCCCGTCCACAAGTACACGAAACCAAGGAGTGTCATTTGCCCTGCCACTTTTCCTTTTAGCCATAAATGTTCCTTGCACTCCTGCTTGACCCTTTGCCAGTCTGTAGCCAGCCTACGCGACTACAGCGCCGCCACGAGCATCCGGGTCTCGTCCGCACTCGCCGCCTCGCTTCAATGCGTAGGGCGCTCCGGCTGATGATCCCACTACCCCCTTCTAGAACACTGTAACGAAACCTTCAAATCTAGGCGATGGCCACAATATTGCTAGCAAAAAATTTATGCACAATGTTGCCCACTAAAGGGTAGCCCTCGTCTTGCGCATGGGCGAGAAATCTGGGGACGTTTGCGTCCTGTTGCTTAAGTACAATCGAGAAAGACGATATTTTGTGCATTTGTCCCTTGATTCGTTGGCGCTGGCGTGTTGCTGCTTTCTGGCCTTGCGCAAGCGAAGTTTTTCTTACACCGTGCTTTGTTTCCGCGAATCATGCAGCTGTCTTGTAGACAACGTAGCACACAAATCACTGCGCCATAGCCATTTCGTCAACATCGTGGTCACTGTGCTACTTACTCGATCGACAGACGTAGCTTAAATGTGTGGCAGTTTGGGCTAGTTGGTGTGACATGACCATAGTTATAGTGTGAGAACAGAACGATGACAAAGAGACAGCTGCAGAGCAAGCTGCAGTGCGCTGCTTTGTCACAAAAGGTAAGCAGTCCATCCTTTAGTTGTACTCTGCGTGGTTGATCGCTATCCAATATGTAATGGCCACAAATACCTTTCATATCAGACAGCGTGACATCATAAAGAGCTATGCTGCCGTTATTCGAGAACACTTTTCCCAGAGGCTTCCAATGTAGATAAGCGCAAAAGTGCTGATTGTTTTGGTACCTGTTATAGTATCCTGAAAAATTGTGTAACTTTCTCTGAGTCATCCTCTCATCACGCTGATATGCAAGAATGGCAAAATTAAACTGTGTTTCGCGTCGGCCATTAGGAATTGGAGAATAACGCTGGTGTAATTGTAATGGCCCTATACGATTTGGTTGAAGTGTATACATACGCACACTTTTGTGGAACTCTACTGGGCTCAGTTCCATAGAAAACAAAAAATCATTGATCGAAGCGCGTTAAAAGAACAAGCACCTTAGTTCTCTATAGCGCACGTACAAAAGCAGTGAAGCCGAAATTGTGAATTTCAGTTTAATAAATTTGTACTTGTCTTTACTGTGTGCCTTTCCGCAGTGCACTTCTACGGCAGTGAAGCCAAGCGTGTAAATGCCAAGTAGGTCAACTTGTATTTGACTTTACCATATGCTTCTCCGCAGTGCACGTGCATAGCAGTGCAACCAAACTACTTATTGCATTGAAGTGTTTGTTTTTCTTGCAGGCATAGAGAGGAGTGCTCCAAGCTTAGAACAGTGCGTATTTTCGTTTATGTTAATTGAATAACTAAAATTTTTCTTTGATTATGTGGAGACATTTGTCATTGACTTGCCAACAAAATCCCAAACTGTCATATTACAGAAGAACACGCCATCTTTTGGTGCCCTCTACACACAGCTGTACCAGGAAATCGACGTGGAGGCTGTCCCTCATGCGAACACATACTGGGCGACCGAAGCACCATAAGATGAATCTGTAAGCAACTGCTCAGTCAAGCTGACATCCTCGGAGCCCAGAGATTGGGATCGCGCATTGACTCAAGTTTATGGACAAACTCACTGCTACGCTCCACAGTGTACCGATGCAAGTGCCCCTGGAGTGTAGTGAGGCCAACATTTACACATATTACGTACGAGTGTCCTTCATGTCCTAGTGAGGTGAACTCAATACAGATCAACACAATACCACACCGGTCGTTAGAAATGCAACTCTCTGAAAAGGCCTTGAAGAGCCTAGTGGTTGCCTTGGACCAGGCCCAGTAATCTGGTAGTTTATGAAGCCCTAAGAGTCCTTGACTCTGAAGAATGCCTCAGCTATATGAATGTTCCCTCTATTCTTGCTACAGCCCAACATATGCAAGCTTGTGTGGACAACTCGCTTTGCTAACATCTATGGCATCCCCTCCTGGTCCTTTTACACCAAAGCCTGCAAGTGACACTAACAAGCTTTTGCTTCTCGAAGTTTGTTTACTTTCAGCTTCAATCTGATTCTTCAATAAATTCTACTGAATGAACTGCTATAATAAATGGAGAATATTTCACCCCAATCTATTTAACAAAACTGCAACCAAAAAGCAAATGAAGCAGCAACTGCAATAAAGTCTTTCATTTTAAAAGCAGCAAGTTGGGCTTGTCAATACATTATTTTGGTGCACTACAGCACAGAAAACACAACAGACAGAACACAAATGACAAGTGCTGATAGGGAGAGCAATCCTGGCAAGTTGTACAATCGCTAGCAAGGAAACCTTCGAAATCTTTTCAGTCATGTGCGTTTTTCACATTGTTTGCATGCCGTCTTAGCCTATCGTTTGGCCATCATACAGTTTACCACACTTTAAGGAATTTCGTACACCACCCCTTCTGCAAAATCAGCAGTGGGCCTCCTGTACTTTGGCCACGGACCTGTTGCGTCCTGGCCTCCCGGTTGGTCAATCTTCAGAGCTTAGAGAGCCTGCTTAGTGCTGAAAAAACGACTTTAACGTCTTATCACTTGGCCAACTTTTTCAAGTTGGCTGACAGCTTGTGCATATAAGGTATCATCGCTACCTTCTGCCTGCGTGGTGCAATATCTTTTCAACTTTGCGGGTGGAGGCGTACCTTCTTGAGCATGCTGTCTGCAAGTGAAATGAGGAGTAGCTCGAAATGGCAAGCACCAGTCAGCCTTTCAGCTTGACGCTCAAAGGCTTAAGAAATACAATGTGGGCGAGGTTTGCCCAGAGTGTCTGAGGCACGACGTGACTCAGCTCGTTTAACAAGCTTATAGTAGGAGGATTTGAAAGGCAGTAGTGGTATGCTAGTGCATGGTTCAAAGCAGCAGCAGACGCTAACACCTACAAAATGAATCCGGATATCTAAAAATCTAATTTGGAGTTCTTGGGTTAGGCTAAATGGGCTCATCATGATCATTGAAAAACACATCAAGTAGCACTTTGCTTTGTAGTTCTAAGTCAGGCAGGTAACAATTTAAAACAATTAGGTAATCATCAGATACATATTGGAATATGCTAAGAACATTTTTATTGGTGGTCGAGCCATTGATTTCACAATTGAAGTGAGCAAGAAGTAGGTCTCTAAGAAGTGAGCAATGCAAGAACTAGTGCATACGCCTTGCTTCTGCAGGTGTGGGATCCCTTCAAACATTACATACGTAGACTGCTAATAAAAGCTTGGAATTTCTAAGAAACCACTAGCAGAAATCCCTGCAGAGTTTTGTAAAGCAATTAAATCGCATTTCTCAGTAGAATGCTCAACACAGTCAACGATTACGTTATGAGATAGGGTATAAAAACGATTTTTGATGTCAATCAATAAAGCCTGACAGCACTTGTCAGTGAAAGTGTCAAAGACGTCTAAAACCTCGTTAGATTTAGTAATGATAAAAGGGTCATCTGTCACTAAAAGCTTGAGATTATGCTGATTCAGATTCAGAAACAACGGTCCAAAAAGGTACATTGACCTTGTGCATTTTTGCACTAAGAAAGATATTAAAAAATTGTTTTTGCTTTTATTGATTGCTCTAAGCAAATTTAAAAGGTTAAGCTTGTCTCACAGTCTTTTTGCATTAGACTTATGTTTACTCAATGAAACATCGGAGTGAGAATCGACTGCAGAAATTGCTTCTCTTGACTTTGATTCAAATATTTTTGCTCAGTAAAACCGTAAAACCACCTTCCTTACCAGCCAAGAGAATGTGGATGGAGTTGTCGCGTAGAAAAGAAGCCGCTCATCGAACGGTTGGGTCGGGTTAAAAGTTCTTGCAACTGTTTAGAACGTTTACACCTTCTGAAAGACAATGTGTACTATCATCGGCAGAGGCTTCATGCGAAATATTACGTACAAAAAAAAAGTTGTGCTGGCCTTGACTCACCGAGTGCCATAGCAAACTTCGGTCCAAGGGAAGGAACACAGGTTCCGACAGCTGACAGTTACTTCACTGATGATGTGCGCATTGTATTGTGACTCTTACCTGTGTTGCGTAAAATATGTCCTCAGTATTCTCAGAACGGTGTAAATATACGAGCTATTTCCCAATAGATATTGCTGAAAATTCAGCGCTCATTGCCACCAATTGTGTTTGGTTCATTGTGTCTTTCTACACTGTAGTGCACCAAAACTCTTATTGTTTCATGAGTACATTCAAACACCAAAACCGTCGCCAAAGTCTGAGTTTCACCATTTATGTTATGAAGGTACATAATCATCTCTTTCGACTCCATGTGTGGTAAAACAAACACCTTTAACTCTCATACACCTTTCTGTCATCGGAATCTGGAAAGAGCTTCTGAGGTCATGTTAGCTAAACGTAACAAGGAAAAATGTTATCAGCACCTTTTACTTGTAAATTATTGGTCTGCGTTTACTAGTCAGTTTTTTTGTTTATAAAAAGAGTGTGCTCATTATCACTTCTCCACCCGAGTGATGTACTTGACGACTAAAAGGACATTCACAGTAATACCATGAAAGAACATACGTGATAAAGTCCGTGTGCCCCTGTGTGGCGAGATTGTTGTTATGCAAAGTGAGAGGAAGGAGTGAGTAGAAACTACTCTGGGCATATTAAAAAGCTGAATGTGTCGCTATTATACCTACTTTATCTCAGGATAAAGATGCCTTTTTAGAGCTTTCTCCTAAGATTTGTTTTTGCATCTTGCAGTTTCATTGAATGTTACAATTCTACTGTGCTCTCAAAACTTTCCCCCCTCTTCTTTTCTCTTTTTAAAGTACACCACAGCACCCCATCGGAAGATAATAGGCATGGCCTTGGCCCTCTATGCTGCATTTTTTTCTGTAGTGCAAACAAGATTCCTTCAGATGGATGAGGCAGTAAATAAGTATAGCAAATTTCAACAATGCACCAGTCTTTCTATACTATTCATTGCAAAAGCAGCATTTTGCCATTTGGTCTAAATGGAACTGTGACCAACAATACGTCAATTCTTATAATTTTTAATTTGTTTTTGTTCCAAATATTCCATCAAGCCAGTATATGCTTCCAAGTAGGTGCTCAGTCTTAGCGCCGACTAGATGAAGGCATCCGAGAAGGCGTGTCCGACACAAGAGAGATGGAGACATTACCTGAACTGCCAAAGGGTGTCAAAAAGAAAATACTTTGTTCACATTGAATACACTTTTTATGGTAATAAGGGCTGCAGCGTGAACATGAAGGTGCTATAAGAAACGTGAAACGAAAGGCGAGGCAAGGAAAGCAAAGAAGACAACACGAGCGCTGACTACCAACTGAATTTTATTATTCGCAGCACACATAATAATATATACAACAGGCAATCTATTAACAGCAAACGTGAGCAACGTGACATATTCTGGGGAAGGGTATGATAAAAAGAAGATACACTGATAAAATGGCTAACCCATATCTAAAATCTATTTTATCTATCTATCTATTTTATCGGAAAAGATGGTGACGAATGCGTGAGCCAACTTTCGGTGGCCTTGCATGACAAAGAGTTAGCTCCTTTAGATATGGAGAAGTCAAAACTCTCATGGAGAAGTCAAGACTACAGAGACGAAGTTCTCAGCCAAATTTGGCGGCAGTCTGGCAACTAACTGACTTATGCAACGCCAAAAAGAACCTTGCCTAATTTTTGAGCACAAACCCCGAGAGATCGCCATGCAAACGGGTGTTGAGAACTTCGTCCTATGCGACAGATAGCTCAGCCGCTTCAAAACACGCCATGGAATGCCATGGCCTAGTGTCCAAAGCAATCTCAAGTGAGAGTGCTGCAGTCAACAGAAACATTTGCACGGACTGGCAAAAGGGGCGGCTTAACAAAATTTTGATGAGCTTTGAGCCACGAGGCGTCTTCAACGTCAACGAGATGGGTCTTTTTTTAAGGTGCTTCCATCAAAGACTCTCACCTTCGAAGGCGAAGCTGGTAGTTTAGGAAAACGCAGTAAAGATAACGTCACTGTGATGGTAGGCGAAAACAAGGTAGGAGATGAGAAATTGAAGCTGTTGGTAATATAAAAATCAAGGCGTCGACGTCGTTTCAAAGGTGTTCGACACCTTTCTGTTGTGTACGTTGCGAACAAAAGCGCGTTGATGACCATGGCCATTTCGAAAAATGGCTACGGGAGGAAGACGCCAGATTTACGAGCCAAGGCAGGAAGGTTGTCTTCAACGTGGATAATTGCCCAGCCCACGGTCAGGTTGAAACACTCCAAGCCATCAGTCTGGAGTTCTTGCCAGCCAATGCAAAGGCAGTGATCCAGTAGATGGATCAAGGGGTTATTCAGAACATTACATTACCGCAGACAATTGCTTCCTGGATTGCTGCTTTGTGCAGACAGCAGGAAATGCTACAGCATACAATTATTGGCAGCCATCCACATTTTGGCCTGGGAGTAAGTGAAGGCAACAACAATATACAGATGCTTTCATCATGCTGGCTTCCAAGTGCAAGAAGCAGTACCTGATGAAGAAGAAAGCCCTGCTGATACCGACATTGAGACAGTGTTCAGTGAGGTTGTGCCCTCTGCCTCCAGGACCACGAATCAATTGATGAAAATGTTCGTACCCGTTGTGCGGAGACTGTCGAGGAAATGATTCCCAAAGTGCAAGATGAGGATCAACCTTCCAGCGATGAATGTGGTGACAATATTGCCAGTGTAGTGGTGCCACCAGACCGATTAGCCAAAGAGGCTTTTCAACTTTTCCAGGGCTATTTTGAGCATGTGGCTTGTCCAGAGTTTCTGGCTTGTTTGTCTGGCAAGGGTGTGTACCTTGTGAAAAAACAACTGAAGCTTGCCAAACAAACCACCCTTCACTCCTTTTTTTCTCCTACTCGTCCTCATGAGTACGGTGACGTTTATGCAATTTGAATAAAGGTTTTGATTTACTAAATAAGTGTACTATACTTAAATAAAACTTGTGATAAATGGAACAGTTTTATGGATCCTTTCGAGATCCATTTAAGAAGAGTCGACTGTATTTTTATTATTATATTAATATTATTATTATTATTATACAATGAGATGACGATGACAACGATCTCAAGGTGTTTTACCAGAAGACCTTGAGAAGGCCAAGAAACCGTTTGATGAAGCAGTGCACATACAAAATAAACGGGAAATCGAATAAAACAAGGCGTAAAATACTTCTCAACAGAGATGTCTGGCAAATACTTATTTTTTTCTAGCTTTTCAGCTGAGTTTGATGATTCTGGGGCTGACGTGTCGGCCTGCTGGCGGTCAAACAATGCTGTTTAAAAAGAATATGACTTATATGGTAGAGCAAACAAAAGTAACGCAAGAAAGACACACGGTGACACCTGTTGCAGTGTGCCTTTCTTG
>NW_023608383.1:0-28922 GCF_013339725.1 Rhipicephalus microplus | reverse complement strand
GCCCACCATGCCGGCACGGGCGGGCCGAAACCAAGTGAAAGTCTCCGCGAACACGGGCAATGCGGATGACTCGCTTCAATGTGCTGAATTAGTGAGAACTACGAAGTACACTGACAACGCTAATAAAAGTGAGCTGTTCGTCAACTGTCGTGTACACGCAAAGACACTGGCCACAACTTCAAAGCGATATATAGAAAAAGTAGGCTTCGTATACGTCATCGATATCAAGCTGGCTGACGGTGTGAGTGCATTGCTGGCACACGCGAAGGAAACGTCGCATACAATTTGTTTAACAGAAAATAATGCCTTCTGCATTCAAGCTCAGATAAACTTATGCCTTTTTCTAAATGCGACAATCGTTGTCAAGCATCAGGCGTGAAGGCGATCGCGGATACGACTAATCGTGGCCGCCGGTGCACAGCGTGCGACTTACCAGCACGATGAACGAGAACCGTGCCTGCGAACGGTCTATAGTCTCTTTATGTGTACAAATATCTACATCACTCCGTGAGACAACGCGAACATGGGACACTTACCTATTGTTCATTTGTGACAATAAAATAACGACGACGAAAATTCCATGCGAGCCGCATGTTGCGATCGCCGGTGGTCATTCAGCCGTACTCCTCGTAAGCCTAGCGATGCCGTCGGCAAGCCGACACGGTATCACGACGGCGAGGCGCCTGGCTGCTTCGCCGGCTTTTCTGCATGAGCGCCGCTGCTATGTTTGTGTTTGCGGACTCGTGCATCAGCACTGCGAACGCTGGTTCGGCCGACGTGATCGAAAGCGAGCTGATCATTCGTATTCTCTCACTGAAGGGATGTTGAAGATTAGATAGATTCATATTAAAAGATCGGTGCACTTTGGTGCTATGAATCAGCCCATGTAAATTTTCACGTTACGGTGTCGATGTGTACTGTTTTTTTTAAGCTAAGTAAAAGTCACCCACTGGCACTACATGGAAGGTCAAAATACTGTGCTTTATATATCCGATAGTTTCTCTGTATTGTAGCGCGAGCGCCAGTGTTTGCGGTGTTTTACTTCGAAATAATAGTGCATATGCATTTGTGTGTTTGTGTGTTGCATGACCGTATTCTGCATTCTTCAGTGCTGATTAAATTGGCATAATCATAAATATACTCCACAAGTGCTGGGTTGCCATTTTTTTTTTTGCCATTCGTCCAGACGGTTGAACTGTTAGTTCCACTGGAGCATTTTACATGGACCAACGTTTAAACCAAGTGGAGTAAGTGCTAGGGGGTAACAGTTGAACCCTAGCAGTTGCTCCCGCAGTTAGTCCAAAATTGGTTCAAAATCTGTGGCAGCCCATTTAGGCCCCCAAGGGACCAATGGCATACCCCACTTTAGTCCTTTTCGGCTTAGAGTGAATTCGTGACGCCACCCGTGTGGGACCCTGCTGTTTCGTCCAATTTTTTTTCTTTAGTTGCAAAGTCGTGCCCCCCCCCCCCCCCCCCCCCCTTACCTTCTGTTCAAATTTAGCCCTGAACGAGGCGGCTTTTTTTTAGGTGAACCCAAACACTGCTTCCGAAACACCAGTTTGCTTCACGGGAAAAGTTCGCCATCGATAATAATGCAACTAATTGTTCGGACGCGCTCGCGCTTTCGCCATTCTTTGCATCCCTCCTCCATATACGGTTAAAAAAATGTGGCCGCCGTACCCTCTGCTCGCAAGCTCATTGGCGCGGTGTGCATGCGGTGTGCCGTGGTGGCGCAGTGTGCCACATAAATCATTGTTGGCATTTTTAACAGACGTGCCTACTTTTAATGTCATATACCCAGGCTCTCCATAGCACGACCTCTGCACAGAGGTCGCTGCGGTGGTGGCTACATCCTCATCATTGTCTGACTATCGCGACGTTTCGCCATCCACTCTCACTGCTCGCATTTCCTGTCAGCGTCATTATTTTAATACTTCTATGTTTTTACCTGCGTAAGCGCGATGAATTTCAAGGCCCTCATACAGCAACCTATCATAACCATTGTTCGCATGATTTGTATCATGACCTGGTGCTCTTTGGCAATCAAATGGCCCTTGCACCATAAAACACCGCGCATCATCAACGCGGGGCCACTCTTGTGCGCATGCTACTCCTGTGCAACTTTCCTTCACGAAAGAGGGGCTAAACTTCGGAGCTCCGCCGCCATAATGCGTGGACACACCACTCCCCACTCTCCTCACCGCTGTTGTAATTCGCGCGCGTCCTAGGCTGGGAGAAAAAAAAAAAAAAGGTGCCGTTATTAATAAGCCCGTGCGTCAATTAATCGCGACCGGGGCCGCGGTGGCGGCGGCGAACTACGTGTCATGCGGGCCAGTGTGTGTTCTGCCAGCGTGTACGTGGTGTGCGCGCCTGCAGTAAAGACCGCGCGCGCCTCTGCGGTAAAGAGTTCGGACCTCGTTCCCTTTTATTTTTTCTGGAGCCCCCCGCCGCGGCCCGCTCCGAGGCGCCGCCGTCCTTTCGTGGTTTCGTCGTCGCGGGGTCATTGCTCCTGTCGCCGCTGCCTCTATAACCGACGTTGCTCTCTTTGTCGCTCGCAGAGAAAAGAGGGAGGCGTTTGAGCCCCCTTGCGCGCTCTTTGCAGCGCTCGCGGACGAAAGTCGCTGCCAAGTCTCCTTCCGGCTCTCTTCCTCTCTCATGCCGTATACTTTTAGCTTTATAATCCACCTCGGGTCTATGCCGCATACTCGAAGCGGGACCACGAATTTATTCCGAGGGTACCAACGTATAGTTCGTCGCATTTCTTGTAGGCGGCGCATTTTGCGTGCCCCGGTACCTCCGGTCTCCTGGTATACGTTTACACAAACCCTGTGCAAGCGGGTTGATTTGGTTTATCGGCACGAAGATTTCCAGCTTCTCGTAAACCCGGAGCGTGTCTCGTGTCCAGCGAGCGTTGTAAACGAGTTCGGCCGACACGTGCCCGTGTGGTTTAGTTTGTTTTATAGGGTATAGCTTGCCTGCTCTCCCCCCTCTCTCTCGTGAACGCGTTCTACTCCGCTTTTCTTGCACTAGGTGGAGTCGCCTTTACGACCCGGTGGGCAAAGGAGCAACATGGATTGCAGGCGATGGCGCAGATTTTCCGGGAACCGCACCGACAACCGCAGTGCGCGGATATCGGTGGAGACAACTATACGCGAAAATGGAAGCGATATAGTGGCGTGCGAGCTATACCCGGCAAGATCGATGACATGCAGCATATACATCGACCTTTAGTGACATGGAGGACGTCGCATATTTTCTTTACGTGATGCCCCGTACTCGGCGTAAAATTCATACCTGGAGCTCGGAGACGGACCTCTGCAGACCTCAGTAGAAAACTGGGATTGTCGGTATGCACTCTCAGATCAAGTTACGTGTTCGTTTTACCTCTGTTTTTTTTTTAAATCCCGCTTTCCCTTCTGACCAGTGCAGTGTAGCAAACTGGGCGCTCCTCTGGCTGAACTCCGTGCCTTCCCCCTTCCTCCTCTCCCTCATTTTCTTTATCTGAATACCTCACGTGAGGCGGTGGGGAGTGAAGAAACTTCGACGTATTTAACAGCGGGTTTTCGGACTGGCGCTCGCCGCTACGACAATCAATCGATGGCAGTCGCAGGAAGCACTCGTTCCACCTCTTGTGAAACGACTCAGTTGTGAGCATACTGCGCGCATCATGTATTCTTCCGAAATTGTCGTTGATGTGCTCTTTATCTGTGCCTTTGAAGGCGACAGGACAAAGGGCGGCAGGCGTGCATCTCATCTTCGTGTACCTGCGCTTCCGCTCCCACCTGCGTCTTCAGCTTTTATCTACTTGTCATCCTTCGTGAGCATGTGTGTGTCACTTGTACCGCCGGGGAATACCTCGTACAATCGCGCTCGGTGTGAGCTACGTCGGGCGTGAGTTGAGTTGAATGTTCAAATTTATTGGCCCACCGGTGCACAACCGTTGCGACAATAAAGTGCATTCAACTCACGCGATTGAACGTGCGGCCCGGCTCGCCGCAGGGTTTTGTGCAGTGGCGCCGATTGTGACATGTCAAATTACCGGGAGAGAGAGATTGGCTGTTCCCATGAGCACGTATCACTCCGTACTACTTTCCTTTCAACCTTGCCGTTCTTTATTTGAAAGAACATTTTGCCTTCTATTTGCTTTTACCAAAAGAAAAAAATCAAAATATGTGCTTCGAGTCATGGTGGCACCTGTAATTTTCGTAGCTGACATCGCGACAGGGCAAAAGGGAGGGCTGCGCGCCCGCAGGAGAAGCCTAACCCTCCCCTAATTGCTCGAAGACGTCTCGCGATCCGTGCCATGCACCGCGAAACCTTACAGTGCGCTTAGCCACACGCTCCCTCGCTGCAGCTCGTGCTGAGCGTGATTGTACAGTCAGAAACGGGCTCAGATTGAATTTCTAGCCCCGCCGCGGTGGTCAAGTGGCTAAGGTACTCGGCTGCTGACCGGCAGGTCGCGGGTTGGGATCCCGGCTGCGGCGGCTGCATTTCCGATGGAGGCGGAATTGTTGTAGGCCCGTGTGCTCAGATTTGGGTGCACGTTAAAGAACCCCAGGTGGTCTAAATTTCCGGAGCCCTCCACTACGGCGTCTCTCAAAATCATGTGGTGGTTTTGGGACGCTAAACCCCACATATCTATCAGATTGAATTTCTGAATCGTATCGGTGTGTGGGGAATAACTAAAGGAAAAAAAAATGCCGGTGATGGTGGAGGAGTAAAACTGCCAAGCCGCGCGGCGTTTTGTTTTAACGATGTGAAAGCACAGCACAAACATTTCTGGAGTGTACGCTTTTTCAATTAGAACTTGGCATGTTGAGCTTGATTGACGGGTGAAGCGGCGTGTGTGATCTGCGCGGTTGTCTCTGAAGTGATTCCGAACACTGCGGCAAACTCCAATAACAGCGCTGGGTGTAATTTGGCGGTGTTTTTGTGGGCGCACGCGGAAGTTTATTGTTATGGGAGGGTAGATATGATTCTATATCGTAGGCTTACAACCTGGTGTATAGAGAGCAGTTGGTAAATGAACGGGAGGCTCCGTCTAGAAATTGTCCGAAAATAATTACTGAATAAAGGATGGTTTCGACAAATAGACAAAGCCGCCAGCAAGCGTCAATCCCCTTCTCCTCCGCCAATAAAAAAAAAGTACCATGGCTACGGGTCTGACCACTGTACCACTGTACCACTGTACCACCGTACCATCACAGGACCACTGTACCACCGCGGCTGCTGCAGTCGGTGTTTAAAGCCGTTATCGATGGTGACGTGAACTATCACGTGCACGGCATGCCTATAGCGGAGATGACCCAATACTATCGACACAGTGGTGTCGCCGTGGCAATCAGGCGCCCCCCTCCCCTTCCTCTCTACTTCCCCTTCCCAGTTAGAATTGCGCGACGTAAATATGGGGTTGGTGGTTATGTTTCCGTAAAGGAAACAATGAAGTCGACGGCGGAAACAGCGCGCTCCTTCCCGAGAAACCTGCTCGCAAAAAAGCGCTCCACCAGAGAGCACCGTCTGCACAGCGTGAGGGCAGATTCGTCCCGACATCGACTTCTTCCTGGAATTATTTGATCGGACGGAGAGCAGAGTCACAGAAAGCGACTGCTTGCAGGGCCGCTTGCGCTGTTAATGCTCACGGAAGGAAGGAAGGAAAGAGCGGATCGAAAGGCGGCGGGGAGTTTTTCTCTTTTTCTTTTTAAATCCTCAAAGGCAGCATTCACTCTGTAGTGCATTTGACAAAGCCGCAGTACTTGCGGCCGAGCACGTACCGGGCATTAAAGGAAGCCCCCCCATAGCTCGGCGAGTTTGACGCCGTCAAACGAACGACGAGTGCTTTTAAATCCTCCTCTGCGCAGGGCACTTTCGGGATGACGACGACTCGCTGGGCGAGTTTATGCGCTCACGTCGGGTTCTCTCGCGTGCCACTTCTTGCGACCGACTCGGTAATAGCTGGCAGAAGAAAATAATAATAGTTAGAAATATCGGGAAAATTCTCTTTGTTATGTATAAGCTCCGGTATGTAGCCCCGACAGGTTTTTCCTTGCGCGCTAAGGCGAACTTTTTTGCGTTATTTCCTCAGTATCTGGTTGCTTCTAGGGATTCGTTGTTTCAGAGAGAAAAATAAACGTTCATTTAGAAACGGTGTTCCGAGCGAGGCGCGGTATCGCCCTGAGATGGGAGGGTTCTCTAGTCCAGGAACCCCCTTGCTCTTAGGGAACCCTCCCATCTCAAGTTCTTTGAAGAGGGGAAAAAAAGGCGCACGGCCATAACGTCATGGCGGTGAGAAAGCCAATTTCTGTGGCTGATAAGTAGCGTTCCGCGGTATAGCATGGGAAGGTGCTAGGAATGGGAGTGAGGCCAGCGGAAATACTATATGCAGTGGACAGTAAAAAAAAAAAAAGAGGCTTTTTTTCGGATTTGATGTTGCTTCTAAATGGCATCATGTATGCCAGTATTATACTAATCCCCCGCGCGCGCGGACTTCTTTTTTTTTTGTCTTGGTCACTGTTGCATCACATTGCTGTGTAGTTGCTGTCGTTTAAAACACACAGCTGACCTAAAATGAACAAATGCTTAGTATAGCAAATGGACGTCGTTTCGTCGACTCGTGGGTTACAAGCTTATGCTCGATCTTTTGTGATCCCAGTATATGTTCGCAGTACTTGCCATAAACTGCATGTAAGATTACGTAAAAAATGTATTTATAGCTCAAAATCTGACGCGTATATCCCGTGTATGTATAGCTTTGCTTTTCCTTGGCCGATGCGGCCTCAAGATGGCGTTGCGCTGTTAAGCACGCGAGCTATAGCGGGCTCCGGTTCCATTCACGGCTGCGTTTCGATAAGGCGAAACTAAAAAAAAAAAAAAAACGATCGTGTAGGTAGATTTAGGTGTACCTTGAGCCCAGCTATAGTTTTTTTAGCCACATCCCATTTTTTCCAACCATTCGCATTTCGCCACTTTGCCTTTCAATTTACAGTTTAAAGTTAGGTAGCAGCCACTGCGGTGATACTTCTCGTAGATTAATGAGTCCTTGCACTTAGTTGAAGTTTAAAATAAAGAAGCTGACAAGCAGTGCGCGGTTGCGGGATCGAATATATACCGGCTGCGGCGGCTGTATTTTCGATGGAAGCGAAAATGTTTGAGGTCCGTGTACCTATAGATTTAGGTGCACGTTATATAGAACGTCAGGTGTATAAATTTTTCGGAGCCCTTCACTACGACGTACCATATGGTGGTTTTGAGACGTAAAAAACGAGATATTATTTCTATTGCGCGCCAAATGCAAGTAATAAGCAGTCGAACTGCGGGTATTACATGAGGCATGCCGTTTTTCTGACCATGTGCTGCTGCGACGCGCCTTTGTTTAAAAGTTTGTCACGTGAACCTCCGGCATGACGTATACCCCAGCTGACGTGATTTCCTGCGCGCACGGCGCGCTCAGTTTCGGTGTTGCCTATAGATCGGGGCTGTGAATTTCGATTGTCTTTATTTGCTTGCGTTTTTTATTTCTTTTTTTAAACGGGCATGTCATGCATTGTCATGCCCTGCAGCTCATAAGCAATGGTCTTTAAGTTAATATTTAGTTATATAATGGGTTTTTGTTAATTACTCATTTGAACACAACTTTAGGTGCGGCATTGTCTTTCCTCCTCGGTGTTTATGAAGATGGCAGGACCATGACTATGTCTGTCCGTCCGTCCGTCCGTCCGTCCGTCCGTCCGTCCGTCCGTCCGTCCGTCCGTCCATCCATTCATCCATCCTTCCTTCCGTCCGCCCGCTTACGTCTGGCTGGGTGCTGTCGTGATAATCCCAACGTGCGTGAACACCTAAATTAGTACGGGAGGGTTAGATGAAGTGAAAAGTTTGACGTGCTGGTAAACACATGAATAATGTCACAATCCCGTCGCGTACGTCGTCAAACACTTCCCGCCAGACGGTGACACATACCCGCGGGCGGCTATGTGCTAATGATATATGGGTATGTGCCACAGGGCATATAAACTTAGGATTATACCCAGGAACGTCGAGAACACACATGCACAATTTTAACGCGTGAGCGTTAAGAAATCTTGGCATGGGCAGCGTTGACCCGACGAATGCAAAGAATTTATGTGAGGGCAAGAATCGAACCCAAGCATTCCGCGTGGCAGTCAAGCCTTCTACCACAGAGCCACGCCAGGCCTCGGAGCTGCTTTTCAAATAGACTCTAATGTTCGTGAAACGCCATTTGTGGTTGCAGTGTTGGCTCTCTGATTTTATAAAGCCTACATATATACTCTTTTCGATACAGCCACAGTTATTCCTTATACACCGTGGATACAGCCGTAACGTCGGGTTGACGTCGGTTGCAGTTGGCCGCCGTGCGCTGGTGTTTTATGTATCAGCTTCTGGTGTTGCAAATACTGCATGTTCCTGCTGGCATCGTTGGTTATATAAACATCTACAATTCGGCATATGTCTGTGCGTGCAGTATATATAGATACATTTAGCGTTATTTCATGATATTTCGCTCAATAAAAAAAATTACTACACGGTCACCTTTCTTCCGCATGCTTTGCAGAACGTTGATTCCCAAGGTACGTGGCATCTTCCGATTTTATAAATTAAAAAAAAAAATGTGTTTCTATAAGAAACGAATAACACCCTGTGTATATGAAGCTTCGAACCTCACTTTGTGCAGATGCATAAACACCTTGATTTCACTATGACGCGCGTGCTTCGCCTTCGGGCGAAACGGCGGCCCGCCTAACATAGAGTTACTCCGTGAGTCATTAGTGACTTAACATAGGGCTTATATTTCTACACTATCTGTTGAGCGCTTTGTGCGGTTCGGATGTATTGCCTATTCAGCCAGAAATTTGCGCGCACTGGTGGAGGTAATGGCAGGTCGCAGCGATAAATCAAACGGCGACGTTCCACTCTACATATAGAACCCGTCTTATATCGCCAACCGGAGTCGCCCTTTCAACTCTGTCAGCGTGCGGTGCTCAGTGTAGCAGCGTCTTGCGATGATTGCGAGATGATCGCATGGCAGTCACAGGAAAGAAAGCGCGCACAAAAACCACGTCCGCGGTGTTCCGAAAGCCACGCGCGCTGGGTTTTAACTTTTCTTTTCTTTCCTGCACGGTTTTCGGTTGCCCCTCTGCGCAGACGTGCTCCGCGTTGTGAAAAGGCGCGCGTGCGTGTGCGCGCGTAAACATCGCGGGACGGCCACGTGCTGTCCGCTCTCTCATCGACATTGGGGACCGCGATCGTGTAACAGCGTCGCTGGGTGAACAGCCTGCCGATTGACGTGGCGCTTTCCCTGCACGCGTGTCTTTGTATCTTCTCTTTTGCGAATGTGCGCCTTTCTTAACACTTTGCGCAAGGTGTGTAAGGGCGCCTTTGAACTTGGTCCCCGCGTCGTCGGCGCGGGCCCTCGGGAATTCGTAAGCTTTTTTTTTCATCTTGCACACACACGCGCGCGTATGCAGTGGCTGACCGTCTGTGGTGTTCTGCAGTCGGTGTATCGGATTCAATTGCCGCGGTAGCCGCGCGTGTCGCTGCGGACGGAGGGAAGTGTGCTCCGCGTCGCCATCCTCGTTTAGTGTTCCCGAAATACGTGTTCGTACTATATAACCTATAGACGACGTTAACTATGTGAACTTCTTGATATAGCGGAATTTGCATTGTTCTTTGGCGCTGGAAGGAACGACGGACGCACAGAAAGCCGCACTGGGCACATTATACGCAATGCTATCTATATGTGTGTTGTGTAATGTTTGTCATTTCTGCTTGCGCTATACACACTAAAGTAGCGCATTCGTAAAAGTAGAAGATGCACACAAAAGAAGGGCAAGCCCTGCCGCGGTGGTCCAGTGGGTAAGGTACTCGGCTGCTGACCCGCAGGTCGCGGGATCGAATCCCAGCTGCGGCGGCTGCATTTCCGATGGAGGCGGAAATGTTGTAGGCCCGTGTGCTCAGATTTGAGTGCACGTTAAAAAGAACCCCAGGTGGTCGAAATTTGCGGAGCCCTCCACTACGGCGTCTCTCATAATCATATGGTGGCTTATCACTATATATATATATATATATATATATATATATATATATATATATATATATATATATGCCGTGTGCGGCCACCTCCATTGCCTTCGACTGTGTGGTCGGCGTTTTAGTGTCGACGAGAGAGAGGGAGAGGCTACGCAACTCAAACGTGCACTTATTTGCTCCAAGCGTTTCAAAGGCTCCATAGCGAGTACTTGCTCGATATCAGCGTTCACCATTTTGTTGTGCGGTTCGCATCTTCCACTGTATCGCAATACGTGTAGACAGATCGAGACAAAGCTAAGCTTTCCACTGCGCAGGCGCAACAGTTATGTGGCAACCTCACTGACATACGGGGGCTCGGTGACTGCTTGCTACGCAGGTTGCCTTTACTCAGCCTTCAAGACCGAAAGCAGCGTTTCAGAGCGCAGTGTGTTATACGAAGACAGCTCGAAAAAAAAACGTATTCATACAATACAAAATGCAGTTGCCTTATTTTGCCGTACTATGTAAACTCTCGTTCCGCGAAGCGCGCGCTTGTCATGGGAAACAGCTATATATGACTCGGGTATGGAGAGCGCATACGCAGCTGCACGCAATCACTCATCTGATGGGGGTGACAGGTTAGTCTACAAACACGAGCATAAAAACCCGCTCGCTTGTCTCGGCATTCGGCTCCACCCTGTTCTCGCATTGAAGTGACGACCTGCTGTATACGGCGTGCGTGGTTCGGAATAGGTCAATATGTAGATACTCCTTTTTTTTTTTTTGCACAGTTGCCTATTTTCTGCTCGGTTTTGCCCCCCCCCCCCCCAAAAAAAAAAACAAAAAACGCGGCAGTTTGTTCACGGCTCCTCGCGCGAGTCTTGCGATATACATGCACGATACGTATACTGTATTTAAGCGAGGATTGTTTTCAGGTAATGCAGGGATGTGGCGAATGAAAAGGAGAGATGAACAGCGCTGCGTGTACTATTTATTCTTTCTAGTTTATTCTTAGCGTATGTATGAGAAACCTAAGAGCCTCTGAGAGAAATCCGTACGAATTTATATCTATAGCTTCGGGCGTTTATATGCTGTCCAAATCTTTCCGTTGGTTCCGGGTCGTCACGCTTCGCGCCGCGCATGTAGTGGCCGTCGTTCGAAATGACCAATAGAAAGCGTTTTCCCTAACAGTACTTTGTATTTCGTGCTGCTGTATAGGTCCGTTGTTCTCTACGAACGGGTGTTTGTCAGTATAACTATTATAGCCTAGCATACGCTGAGCGCGCGGCGTACTGCGTATACATTACAGTTGAGGCTGTCTCGCATACAGTATTAGTTTGCCGTGCCCGACATGGCCTTCACCTGGGCGTCAACAGGCTTGTAGTTTTGCTTCGCGCCAGTGGCGAAGCAATAAGCTGAAATAACCCACGTTGGTTGACGCAAGACGAAGCATGCCGAACTCTTCCGATGATGGGGATAGTGGGTTCGCTCTGTTCAGTTTGCTTTCGCATTTCGTGAAATATTTGTGAAAGATGTCGCTGTTTAGTTTCTTTTTTGTGTGTCCTCATTTCTGTAATACGGCGGGGTTTGAATGTTGTCCAAAGAAAAAAAAATTACCTGAATTCGACCGAACGTTTCTGTGTCGCTGTTTGACATGTCCGGTTGTTTTAAGGAAAATGCTATAGGGATGGCCGACAGCGCGGAGTGCAACGACTGCGCCGTCGATGAGACTATTGAACACATCTTATGTTCCTGCCCGGCATACACAAACGAGAGGCTTCACCAGCGCAGTGTTTTGAATCAACTGGACAGAAGTGGTTTCACTGTCGAAAAATTATTGGGACCATGGCACGATCCATCCAATTTCCAAAAGGCAACGAAAGCACTGCTGCATTTTCTCAGACACTGGCCTGTTTCTTCGTTTGTGATGATGAAACTGTTACGCGTCGGCCCAGTCAGTGACCTTTTCTCCTCCTCTATAACTTTCCTTCCCCCTCTCCCCTTACCCAGTGCAGGGTAGCGTACCAGGGCTCAGCCCTGGTTAACTTCCCTGCCTTTCTCTTTGTGTTCTCTCTTTCTCTTATTCCAGCATTCCGTACAGCTTCCATACTTACGAAAAACGACGTCGTCATGGATCAATTGCATAATGTGTCACAGGAAAAAGGAAAACAAAAATCACTACGTTTGGCTGAAGAAAAAAAAAAAGACGGCGGTTTTTGCTTTCGAGTCGTCTTAGGCAGATGTGTGAGGGACCTTGTGACTTCTACTAGTATATTAGCGTGCGTTACGTTAGAATAAACGAGCGTGTCCTATTCATTTGGACTTCTGCGCGCAGCACAGTCATGTTGTTGATCAAAGAAAATAAAAATAAAAACTGGCATTGAATATGCAGCAGATAGGGTGGAAATTCTGGTGTCGGCCTGCAGTTTCTACATGTAACGTGGCGTGAAATGTGTTCATTGATTGAAGGTTAGTGAGGCCGTGTCCCACAATCCTGCTTCAACTTCGAATGCGCGTTCTGTGCATAGTTTTCGCGTGATGCTAACCGAGTTCAGTGATCCGACAGACTGTGTCCATTACACTCTCAAACAAAAAAAAGTAGTAGTAGTCGCTAACTTTGGGATAGCAATGGCTTGTCACATATAATACAACTGTAATGGTAACAGTTCCTTCCTTTGCCGTTACTAACAGCATTTAGTAAATGTTACTACCCCAGTCGTTACTAATTATAGGTAGTAACTTTTAGAGTTTTCAGGAAACAGAAGTGGGGGCTGGTACTACCGTGTTAATTTTACCACATTATTTCTTCTTTGTAATACTGGTAAAGTAATGCCTAATTACTACACAACTTCGGGTAATCTTGCGTGATGTGCCATAAATTCGAAGAATACATACTATAGCCGTAAGAGTACACTGTGCTACAGTACTAAGTGAACGACTCCCGGAGTTTATATAGCCCCTAATTTGAATGTGCTTGTCTGGTACAGGTGAGCACTTAAGTTTCAGGATAAACCACAAAACAATGTGAGCCTATAGAGCTCTATATCATATTACCTGGTTGTGTTTGGGGACATAGAACAAGACTTTTAATCAGCCGTACTTATGCATGTCATACTTGATATGTCATGATATGTCATGTCTACTTACTATAAAAATGCCACAAGAATACATTATCTACGGCAGCCAAAATGGAGTACTGAACTCATTAACTGATCTCATTGCATTTAAATGGTTGACTGTGCTAGCATATCCGCGGTTCGAGGGTAATAATAGTTTCTGGGGTCTTACGTACCAAAATTGCGATGTTATTATGAGACACGCTGTAATGAGGGACTCCGGACTATTTTGAACATCTGGTTAATTTTGATCCGTTTGTCATTCATGTTAGTTCTTTGTACTTTACTATGTTAGTTGTAATTGTTTATTACAACGCGTGCAGCACTTGCTTTTGGTTCGTTAACTTGTACTTAACTCTGCTATTATCCGTCTAGATAATAGCAGAGTTACGCTTACATATCTCGGTCGCGTAATTTCAAATGGATGATTTTTTTAATCGTGGACATCTAATGCGTCGTTTTTTTATTTAAAGATACGTTAAGACGATTCCTTGTATATATAATACAATAGGTATTACCTACTATTTTAGGTTATATAGTTAATGCAAATGGTAAAAACGATGCAAGAAAGCTTGTAACGGCTGCAGTTACTACCTATTTCGTTTTAGTTACTAATTGTGTACTAACGTAGGTAGTGAACAGGTAGCAAAAAGTCAGTAACGGTTGCAGCTAGTAACTGTTTGCTAACGTAGCTAGTGAACAGGTTGCGAAGGTTAGTAATTGTCCAAGAAAGGTAGTAAGCGTTGCAGTTACTGCATATATTTGCTTGCAGTTGCTACCTTTTTACTAACGTTTTTAAAGAGTCTATTCTAGGTGGCTTTCCTGCCAGGGCTTGCTGCAGAAGACAGAAAATGACCCATTCTTACCCTCGCTATCTTTTTTTAAAATATTTTTGAAATGTGGGCTTGTGCATTGATGGGGCGTTCCTCTAATCGTACGTACTCCTTGAAATAACGGCAGGCGTTTGTTCTGTTCAGGGTTCGTGGCCGATAATCGCAATGCAAGGCATGGACATTTTTCCCCCTGCACACCTTTATTTCTCACGCGAATGGCATGCTCGACAAGCACAATTTTCACAGATAAGGGGTAACTGCATATAATGTATACGTACTTGAGTCGCGTTTTAATTAGATCTCCTTAACTTGCGCCGTTATAAGCGCGTGACGGGGTGGCTTTCTCATGAAGGATTCAACGCAGCAGGGTTCAAATGCCGGAGTTCCCAAGGGAGTGGAATGCAAAAAAAAAAAAAAAAAGATAAACGCTCCTATATAGCGAGTTACCGGTTGGCCGTTGTAGAACGCTGCGTACGGTGGCCGGAATTTCTCGAGCCGTCCGCTATGTGGCACTGTCGTAGTACTCTGTGGAGTTGCAGCGTATTGATCTCCATATTTTAGGTAAAAATATTTAAGCTCGAGATCGTATCTGGGAGCGTATGTATATGTATACTTATGTGTGTGCGGATAACGAGAGAAGAAAATTGTGAAAGAAAGATAGCATTGCCCACGGAAGTTAAATGAACGTTTCTCAGATGATTAAGGTTCGCTTTCTTATAGACCCATTATTGGCGGAAGTCTGTTTATGGTTGTACTAAATAGCCGGCTAATTGAAACATGGGTGCTCATTGTCTGTGATAGCTATGGACAACACTGCGTTATATATATACTGCTCACAGTTGGTAATTTTTTCATCCACTTTTCTTTCTTCTTATTTACATTCTATTGGTGTTAATAACTTCCCCTGTACATTCCTTGGCATTACTGTCTGTTATATCTCATATATATATATATATATATATATATATATATATATATATATATATATATATATATATATATATATATATATATATATATATATATATATATATTATTTCCCCCGTCTAACTGGGACCAGTTTGTTTTTCTTAGAAGTGTCGTAGTGCAAATTGTTTATCACAGATTAACCCCCCTCGCCCACTGTAGAAAGAGGCAGGAGTGGACGGGGAGCTCGGGCCGTCGTTTCGACATATCTACGTGGTTGTCTATGTGTGTATGCGCCCATCTATTATGTTTGCTCCCGTTCCTGGACGTATATATAGTGTTTGGTTGCTTCCTGTACCCCGAAGAAGCAGTGATGTAGAGAGAGAGAGAGAAAGTCGGTAGAGCGTTTTATTGAAGAAGTACACTTGCGGCAGTGACTTTTCGCAGGGTTGGCGCGAGAATTAACTGCAGGCCATGTGATTCACTGCAGTTGCGTCGGGGCTCCATTAATCGTTTAATGGGGCATCACTCTCCTCCAGTGAAATCTTTTCCCGCGCGACCGCCCCTCTTTAGTGGCACTGCACAAAAACAAACACGCGGACCACGTCTGTCCGGTGGTACTTCTTCTGTTTCTTTTTTTTTCCTTGTTCGGAAGCGTTGATTGACCCCCTTTCGATGGCACTGTTGTATACGTAACTACAGACGTACGACTTCGCCGTTGTCCTGTGACAGTCGGCTGAATGCGCCCTCCAGGGCTTGCACACGCCGCATCACTTCTTTCTATTGCCTATACGTATATATAGTACAGGTAGTGCGAATCTGAGGCGAACGCCTCATTATACAATTCAAGACGCGATAGAACCTTACCTTTAATGCACAATTAACAAATTATCGTGTTTCTGTACGCCATTATTGGGCTTCGTGTAAACGGACATTTGCCGCGTGAAGTAGAATTAACATTCGAGCTTTACCGGCTTGCAAGCTAATGAATAAGGTGTTCACCTGAAGTGCTCGACCCTTAATCCGTCACATCACTTGTGTTTTGGCGCTCGCTCAGTTATAACTTCAAAAAAGTCGTGTTCTAGGTACTTAATGGTACTTTATGGTACTCAATGATTAAGAAAGAAAAAAAAAACGTAAGGCACGATTTTTTTTTGTCTTTCGAGGAGGCTGCTGTAAATGTGCTTTTTTTTCATGCACATTTATTTTTGTTGATTATTTAATCTACGATGCTAAAACCTGTTCAAGTCGCAACCTGATTTTGCGAACTGGAGTTACGTTTCGAAGTTGGCTCGTTTTAGTTTGTTCGTTGAATAACACGAGAACATCAGTTACTGGCAGTTCGTGGAAGCCCGTATTCCATAGATCGTAACGTGCGTCCACCGTGAATTCAATTTTTGCGCAATCTGTAGCTACGGCAGCGTCAGATTCTGGTATAACTTCCGAAACCGCGATATGATGACGAGTCACGCGCCCTTGTGCGAGCCTCCCGGTAAGCTTTAATCGCCCGGGGTTCATTAACGCGCATTAAAATCTAAGCGCATGGGCGTTTCTTGCCCCTATCGAAAAGGGGCCGCCATGTCCGCCAACCAAACCCGCGCCCTGGAGCTTAGTAGCGCAGTGCTATACTCGTTAATCTACCTTCTGCCTCGGACTCTGGTTAAGGCACCGGTAGGCTTTGAGTCTGGTGGTGTAGCTCCAGCGCTACCCTTCCCTGGCACAGCTTCGAGTTACTGCGGTAGAGCGGCTCTCTCTGATCATCACTTATAGGTGGAGGGGGGGGGGGGTCTACTTTGAGTGGCCAGCGTTGGCACCTGTGGTTGGCCGAGTGTTTTCGCTGGAGTGAGCTGTCGCTATTAAGTAACTTGTTTCCTAGTCTCGTTGGTTTTTTTGTTTATAACTGCCGAAACAACTCGCAAGGCCCACTGCCGACCAGGCGCTGTGCTGTCTCTACCGAAGCGGTGCGCGTGGTTAGTACACTCGCTGTTAGCTCTGTCCGCTCTCGCGTGAAGTTGAAAAAAAGCCTCCCTGAGCCCCTGCAGCTGTATGGCCCAGTATCCCAGGTTGCCATGCGACCCGAGTTGCGGTGACATACACGCATGCGCTCACGAATGTGCGCGTTTGTGTGAACGAGAGAGGGAACAGACGAGCTCGTTTTCCGTTAATTACTATCATAATGAAGCCAACAAGTGCTCAAGAAAGTGGTCGGGAAAACGGCACCATGGCAGTTCAAGCAATAAGGGTTGTCTCTTTGATTTTCTTGTGAGTTAAGATGAGTTATATGAGTTATGAGTTATCTGTTGAGATTTCCCCTATTCGTATACCTGGATTCTTTTTATCTGATGGCATCATCGTGACTAAGCAGCAGCAACAGCAGCAACAGCAGCAGCAGCAGCAGCAATAATAATAATAATAATAATAATAATAATAATAATAATAATAATAATAATAATAATAATAATAATAATAATTTAAAGGGGTACTGACACAAGAAGTTTGGCCTCGCGTTTTTCTGCTGCAATGCGTTGCTGTAGGGCTGCTAGTAATGACTCGACACATTGTTTGCTACAGCACGGGATAGATAAATAATTACAGGCCCCTCATTGTCAATCAGTTTCAGTTTCGGTTTCAAAGAGTTCAAAAACTGGGTGCAACTGTCGCCACCTAGCGTGTGCGACTCTTGGCCACGTCAGCACGGAGAACTGTGACGCACTTCCGCACGATCCGCATCGAGAATTGCTTTTCGAATAGGAGACGGCACTGGAATGTCGACAAACACCGAATTTTCTGAGCGTGCGCCACGACCACGCACTCGCAACCAGCCGCCGAGAAATATAGACTTCGGGAACTAACACGGCAAAAGAAAAATGGCGACTGTGACGTCATCATAACTTCTTTTGTTGATTGCAGCGTGGTGATGTGGGGGAAGTAAGGGGTCACCTCCGAGGGGGTCTATAGCGCTATAGAGTCGTTCGCTCACGCGAACTTCAAAATTAATTTAAAATAACTTCCAAGCTTTATTCGCTGTTCATATCTTGCCGCTGATATACGAATGTTCAAAATAATTGAATCCGCAGGCTATCTCGGCCCCGAAAGTTCGTGTCAGTACCCCTTGGAACAACCATTGCCTTGGAACAACCATGAGGTCTTAGTGCAGGCCCATGCAAAAATGAAACAATACAATTCAAGACACTCTTCACAAAAATCAAATAAAAAAGTGTGAAAACACAAAAAAAGTTGAAGATGGAGTGCAAATTTTAAGGGGAATGAATATACACAACAATGTAGAAACCTTGGCGAAAGACGGAAAAGGGAAAATGAATAACAATAATAATCAGTTGTGATCTCTCGGTAACCGTAAAATGTGAGGAAAGGTTTATTTGAAGTTTCTACCGGAGCCCGTTCGTCACCAGGAATGAGTGTATAAATGTGTAATGTGTTTATTTGTGTTTTCCCTAT
Source organism: Rhipicephalus microplus (assembly GCF_013339725.1). Taxonomy (NCBI): domain Eukaryota; kingdom Metazoa; phylum Arthropoda; class Arachnida; order Ixodida; family Ixodidae; genus Rhipicephalus; species Rhipicephalus microplus. The sequence continues at coordinate 10,588 of NW_023608383.1, read as the reverse complement.
ATATGTATATATTAAATAAAGGGAGGGAGAGGAGAAAAAAGTCGAAACTCAAGAAATGGAAATAGCTGGTTGGGGTCCTGTCAGGCAGCGATAATACTGTTGTCAAGCTGGTAACCATGTTCACAACGAACCATAGGTCAGGAAAACTTGTGGAGCTCACCCAGACTCACTAAATATATTTTGCGCTTCGGACTCACTCGGACACGGACTCGGGAAAACTTTCCCGAGTCAAACTCACTCGGACCCACGCTCACGAAAATTTTCTTCAACCGAAATAACTCGCCAAGATATTAGTCACCCGGGCTCACTCAGACTCGGGCTCACGGCTCTATCTGAGTCTGAACGAGTACGAGTGAGTGGACTCATGAGTGAGCTCGCCAATCTATGCAGGGAACTCGTGGCGCACTCATACGTCAACGTATACAGCGCGAACTGGACAACTGAACTGCGTTATGGTTGCTGTCTTAGTTTAGTACTTTATCGTTGTAACTTTGTATTACCTTGTATTTTTATTTATTGTTATTATTGCTTCACTACGGAGAAGGGGGTTGTATTTATTTGACGTATGAACTGCAGGCACATTTAACCTCCCGGCTGTAACGTTATTGAGGCTCGCTGACCTGACACAACAGTCTTGTGACGCGGTTGTGTGTATGGGCGCGTCTTGGCGCAGGCCCAGAGAGCGTTGCACCGATTTAAACTTGTCGATGGAGTCGTGGCCTTGGTGGCAGTGTATTTTGTTTCTACCGATTTTCAGGGACCTTTTTATTAGTTGGAGTTTAGCGTATGAACGTCGTGTTGTACGAGCTGATTCACCGCATCGTTGTCGTACTTTTCCGTTGTATAGCCTGCACACGATCTCTTGTCAGCGCAGCCGTGAACGGCCGTAGTTTGGAACTTGTACACTATAGCCATATAGGTGTCGCTTTCGATTTTTTCTGAGAGGCCTGTTCTCCCTTCTGACGTCGCTGATATAGTGGATATACCGAGACTTCACCGGTGACAGCGTGGCCCATGGCATCACCACTTTGATGCTTCCTCTGTTTTTTAGAGCATGTTCAATTTTCTCCATGTTATACCTTCCTACATTCGATACCTTACTCTTATTATTTACTTTGAAAGCTCTGCCAATTCTATTTTGTTTGTTCTATTTGAGGCTTTCATGCTTTGACGCTTCTTAATGAGGTTCTTGGTAATTGCTAACAGAGTTAAGGAAACGTTAGAATTCAATCAACCAAAGGAACAAGCAGGATTTTAAACAGGCTACTCAACAATCGACCACATTCATACTATCAATCAGGTAATAGAGAAATGCTCAGAATATAACCAACCACTATACATAACCTTCATAGATTACGAGAAGGCGTTTGACTCAGTAGAAATATCAGCAGCCATGCAGACACTGCGGAATCAGAGTGTCGACGAAGCATATATAAACATCTTGGAAGAAATCTACAGGGGATCAACTGCTACCATAGTGCTCCATAAATAAAGCAACAGAATACCAATCAAGAAGGGTGTAAGGCAGGGGGATACAATCTCGCCAATGCTATTTACCGCGTGTTTACAGGAGGTTTTCAGAGGCCTAGAATGGGAACAGTTATGCATAAGAGTTAATGGAGAGTACCTTAGTAACCTGCGCTTCGCCGATGACATTGCATTGCTGAGTAACCCAGGAGACGAATTGCAACTCATGATTATGGAGTTATACATGGAGAGTGGAAAGGTGGGTCTTGAAATTAATCTGCAGAAAACTAAAGTAATATACAACAACCTCGGAAGAGACCAGCGCTTCGAGATACGTAATAGTGCACTTCAAGTTGTAAAAGACTATGTCTACTTAGGGCAGGTAATAACCATGGAGCCGAACCAGGAGATTGATGTAAATATAAAAAGAATGTGGTGGAGCACATTCGGCAAGCACTCTCAAATTATGACAGGTAGATTGCCACTATTCCTCAAGAGGAAGGTATATAACACCTGTATCTTGCCGATACTTAGCTACGGAGGAGAAACCTGGAGACTGGCAAAGAGGGTTCAGCTTAAATTGAGGACGACGCAGCGAGCAATGGAAAGAAAAATGATAGGTGTAACCTTAAGAGATAGGAAGAGAGCAGAGTGGAATAGCGAAGAAACGGGGGTTAAGGATGTCATAGTTGAAATCAAGAATGGGAAATGGACATGGGCCGGGCATGTAGTGCGTAGACTGGATAACCGCTGGTCATTAAGGGTAACTAACTGCATTCCCAGAGAAGGCAAGCGGGTTAGGGGGAGACAGAAGGTTAGGGGGGCAGATGAGACTAAGAAGTTTGCGGGTATAAATTGGCAGCAGCAAGCACAGGACCGAGTTAATTGGCGGAACATGGGAGAGGCCTTTGTCCTGCAGTGGACGTAGTCAGGCTGCTGCTGCTGCTGCTGCTGCTGATGATGATGATGATGATTGAGGTTCTTCGTATCCTGGGACAGCTTGCCAGTGTCTTGTTTAGGTACCATACCTCCAACTTCACTGCACACTCCGTAAGGATACTCGTCAGATTATCATTCATTGCGTCAATGCTAGGGCTGGTTTCCTCGATAAGAGCCGAGTACCTGTTCTGAAGTGAGACTCTGAATTCCTGTACTTGCCCTCTCAGTGCTAGCTCATTGATTGGCTTCTTGCGTATCAGTTTCTGTCGTTCCTTCTTCAAGTCTAGGCGAATTCGAGACCGTACCATTCTATGGTCACTGCATCGTATACCTTGCCAAGCACTTACACATCTTGCACAATGCCTGGGTGTGCACTCATTATAAAGTCTATTTCGTTCCTACTTTCGTAATTAGGGCTCCTCCATGTACACTTACGGTTCACTCGTTTTCGGTAGAAGGTATTGAAGATACGTAAATTATTGCGTTCTGTGAATTCTACTAATAAATCCCCTCTGGCATTTCTAGTACCAGTGCCATAATCCCCTACTGCCTGGTCTCCAGCCTGCTTCTTCCCTACCTTGTCATTGAAGTCGCTTATCAGTATAGTATATACTGTGTTTTTACTTTACTCATTGCCGATTCCACGTCTTCATAGAAGCTTTCTACTGACGCGTCGTCATGGCTGGATGTAGGCGCGTAGGCCTGTACCACCTTCATCTTGTGTCTCTTATTGAGTTTTATTACGATACCGACCGCCATTTCATTAATGCTATAGTATTCCTCTATGTTGCCAGCTATGTTTCTATGAATTAGGAACCCCACCTGCAGTTTAGTTCTGTCAGCCAAGCCATGATAGCAAAGGACATGCCCATTCTGTAGCACTGTATAGGCCTCATCTGTCCTCCTAACCTCACTGAGCCCTATTATATGATAATCCATTTAACACCCTCCAGCTCCTAGAACAGTACAGCTAGACTTCCCTCACTAGATAAGGTTCTAGCGTTGAACGTTGCCAAGTTCAGGTTCCAATGGCGGCCTGTCCGGATCCAGAGATTCTTAGCACCCTCTGCTGCGTTGCAGATCTGACCGCCGCCGTTGTCAGTTGCTTCGCAGCTGCTGGGGACTGAGGGCCGAGAGTTCATTTGGCTTATCAGTGTGGGAGGTAGGGGCCAGATACTGCATCAGGGTGGCCAATCCTTTTCTGGTGTGGGAGTGGGTTACCGGTGGTGGTGACTGGTGATGCCACACCACTAGCCTCTTTAATTCCATCATCACGCGGATATATATATTTTTCAATCCGGTGGAGAATCGCGCGGCACCGGGAGTCGAACCACGGACTTCTTTCACGCGACGCTGATGCTCTAACCACAACACTATCGCTGCACCCACATCATTCGTGGACCGCTATAGGCTGGCGGATGGCGACACATGCGCGTATAGAGCGTTGAGCTTTGGATTAATAGCGCGTGCATACTTGGGTCGAATTTACGACACGTTTTCCGCGTTTCATCCACGCGCTTTTCGTTAAAGCATCTCTTTGATCGTGCAGCTCGCGTGTATGTAGTAGCTTTGCTTGGCAAATTGTGCGGAGGAGAAATGCACAGAACATTCGTTCTTGCGTAAATTTAAGTGCGCGTTCGAGAACCCCAGGTAGTCGAAATGAATCCGGAGTCCTGTACTATATACCGCGTAAATGAATAAATGAATGAATGAATGAATTCACAGCCATCGCATGATGACGATGTGTGCTGCTTTCTGTTTAATAAATAATGAATAAGTGTGGAAGAGGGGAGCTGGCGTACTTAATGACAAAATTTAGATCTATTGACGTAGCGGCGTGGCCATTGTTACATGAAGTGTCCCTCCCTTTCTTCTCCGCAGAGGTGCATTTTCAATTGTCCGACGATGCGTGCAGAAGTCAACGGGGCTCGAGTTCGCCGCCAAGATCATCAACACCAAGAAACTGTCGTCACGAGGTGAGCCGTTCGGATCATCCTGCATGTTAGCGTGCGCCCTCTATGTATGTATAACCTTGTTGTGCGACCGTCTCGTATAGCCCCGGTCCGCGCAATGAGCAAGTTTCCAGTGTGTAGTCTGTTTCTTTTTCGCTCAGGTCGATTCGGAGACATACGTCTCGCTTTTTCTTATACTGCCACGATGGAATGCGTCCCATCTTCGACAGCGGTCTCACTTTGGTGAGAGAGCCTCTATTGCCCGTTATGTCGTCAAGCGGAATAACACCGGCGCCGAATGCACGCGGAAAATGTGCGTTTCCGACTGTTCGCTGCCATGTTCTTTAACGAGTTCGAATACTGTGCCTGTATATAATCGGCTTTCCCCCTCTCCATTCTTTCTCTTCGCTGCTGCAGGCTTTTCTTGTTTATTTAAAAACTTTCGGTACTTGCCACTACGTTTCGAACTTCGTCAATTTTGTTTTTCTTCGACCGCAAAATCATTCCCGCTTTCTCACAAAGCGCGAATTACAAGTGGCCTCTTTCGTTGGTGTTCTTTTTTTTTATAAATCTGCTTCCGTGACTGCATGCGTTTCATTGCTTCGCGCTCCAGTGCCTTTTGTGGTGCAGATGAGGAGCTATAGCGCGTCCGGAGCCGCCATTGTTTCCCTAAGCCCCGCTATTGTGATCCCGCCTGTCATTGCGTGTGCGCCCGCGTTCATGCCTTATCGCAAAGTTGCTATACAAGTCCCGTCAATCCGGAGGGAGAAAGGCGCGCGCGATGCTTGTAACGCGGGATTTTTTTTTTCTCGACCCGGGGCCCGCGCGCGGGGGCTCGCGGCCTTCGTTTTGGGGTCCAATAAATGGGTGGATTAGTTTTATTTGTACCGCCGCCTGCCAAGCTTATACTATAGCAGTGAATGCTATTGAACGATCTTTAGTTTTTGTACGCCGGCGTTTTCTTTTTCGCAGCCGCGCTGCACAACGCATGCTCCGCGTTTGGAAAAGTTCGCGTCACGGAAAATAATTGGGCGCAGCGACTTTCCGCCGCTTTTTTTTTTTGTGCGACCTTTCTGACACTAAGTATACTGCGGCCTTTGTGTGGCGTACGGAGGCAGGGGCTGCACCCGTGCCTCCCCCGTTTTGGGCGCCTCAGGGGCGCTCGCAGCGGGCGTGCTTGAAGTTATTAGCCGCCCGCCGGGGTTTGACGCGTAGCTGTGGGCGTGCGCTGCTGCCAGCAGACCCTGCAGTGAAGGTTCCTCCCAGCTCCACTGCACAACTCCGATGGCGGCTATTATTTTCTTTACGACTGCCCGTTTTGTGTTGTCAGACCTACTTGAAGGTTTACAGCCGTAACACGATCTAACGCGAGCATGCCCCCCCCCCCCTTTCCCCTTTCCCTTCAGTTCACGCAATGCACCAGACGTTATGCCGCTCGTTTCGTTACGAATATAGGAGTGCTTTGGTACGGGTGTTTCTATTGTGAACGCAGCACAATGACCTTCTCGCGAGGAGCCGTTCTTTGATAAGTGCACGAATGCACGCGCCTCCACGTGTCGCATGCGAATGGGGCAAGCGTAGCCGCTCTCAGCTCTTTGAGGCCGCGCGACGCGTCGGGCGAGGCATCGAAATATACCCGGTATGGGTCAGCGCCTGGCGCTTCGATAAGGGAAGTTTAATCTTGAGCGAGAACGTACAAGCGAGCCACTCGACCGATAGCGGGCAACTTATCTATACTCGATTGGTGAAGGTGCCAACAAAACGCTTGCGAGGCTGCATTCGTGGGCTGTACGTTATTCAGGGCTTGCAGTTTATACGTGGAACTTTGTCGTTATGAATGAATCCATTATATAAGAAAAGGAACAAGGGTGTCATCACTTATTGTATCTTCAAGCATTTCGCTGGGCCCAGCCTGCGGCGTTCAATCGATCGCCGCTCTGCGCTGTTTGACCTGCTTATATATGGATCGACGACGCTTTAGTGGAGCTCTTCGGAAAGATATGCAGAAACCATTGATCGCGTTCGGTTTGCGTGGGAAGGCCCAAATGTACAAAACTGGCGGAAATACACCGAGAACTGAAGCAAGGGTGCCGTCTTTCGCCGTGGCTCTTTACGTCTTGTTTAAATGGAATCGATGGTTTCAGGTACTAGTAACTATTTTGCAGTTTATCAGCAGAAGATCTAATGGATATGCCAAGTACAGACAAAATGCTAAACTGCAATGGATGTACTGAGTGCAGTTTTCCTCCAAAGCTGGTCAGGTGATCATGTGTTGCTGCCTGTTTTAGGAAGTGTGTGTAAAGAAAATAATTATCATCAGGAGGACAGCTTCAGCCACTGAATTCAGGTGTTGACTATCTCTGCAGCCGATAATAGCCGAGCCGAAGCGGTGGTGTGCCTCTTAGTTAACGCACGCACATTTGCATAGGCGGCGTAACCTCGCACACCAGGCACTACGATGCACATGTCGTCATTCTAAGCTCAGAATGCGCTAGAGAACTCGCTCTAGACGTGGTAACGCGAAATAGTCTTTACAAAGTCGGCTGGTTTTCGAAGTATGTAAGCTGTTCCTGTTGAACGCCGCCCGTAGAGTTCCGCTTCAGATAGAATAAATCTCGCGGGGAAGCATATGTTATGCCGCAGATACAGAGCGCCCAGAAAAAAGAAAAATCCAGTGAGCTCAGTCATTTCCTCGCACTAGCCACCTCCCTCGTCCGGTTATATTACATAATTTTAGTCGTGATCACCTTGACAACCGGCTCAGCGGGCGCTTAACACCTCCAGCGACACTCCGTCTTTCTTACGATCAAGTAGGTATCGCGTGTTCCTGCTTGTGTGCAGTGTGAGGCGCGAGATCCACCGTCGCCCTCTGCAGCAGCCCATCCACAGGGGTCGTATTCGATGCGGTGCTCATGGCTTCCCAGCCTGGCTTACCGAAGCCGAGAGCCGGCACTGGTTCTGCAGTCTGCTGCTGCAAAGACGGCCCAACACCGCGGGGCCGGATCGATAGCGTCCGGGCCCTTGCTGCGGCTCCGGCACGGCGCTCGCTCGCGCCAGTGCACACGGTCGCGCACCGCGCTGCGTGTGTTCTTCGCTGCGGCGCAGTCAAATAGCTCGGGGGAGCAGGGCTGCAGTTACTTCTTGAGGCAAAGACTGTCGCGATGTAAAAGCTCGATGTGCCGCCGCCTCCTTAACTGTGTCGCGTCGGGTGCGCTAAAGCGCTCGTGGAAAAAGAGCAGGATGTCTCGGTGAAACTCCGAGGCATCGCGGAGTTGGCCCTCCCGTCTTTGCGGTGGCATGGTAGGGCCAAGTGGGACATTTGCCGCATTATGCTCACGGCGAAAACTTGTGTATTTCGTTTTCCCTTGGCTCCTCCGCTGTTCCCAAGCTGACCAGGTGCAGCACTTCGACATTCTAGCTGGCATTTGGGATAAGCGTTGATTAGTCCCTCTTTCTATTGCGTAGCTAACTTCGGATGCGAACACCAATTACCCCTGGTCAGCATAAAGGTACACCCCCTTCCCCTCGTGGTTTTTAACTTTAATACCTGCAGGCACAGCATTGATAACCTAGACGTTGATAGCGAATAGCGCGTGTTACATAAGGCTACTTGCACGCAGCGCCTCTTCTTTAATCTCGAATACCGAAGTAAGCACTTGAGCAGCCAAGCATCGTTCAGCTGCAAGAATCGGTGTAAAGGCCAAACGGATGAATTCAGTTAAGGAGTCCAAGAAGCCAGTGCTATAGTTCAATGGCTCTTGTAATCTCGTGGGTCACCCACTTCTCAGCTGGGGCTCGCAAGCATCTTTTTGCCTCTGGACCGCTGACTGTGCGACGAGTTTTTGACCTATACACAGCTCGATTCGCTTCCTGTCCTGGCCTAATGTCAGAAAAGGTTGCGGTTGTTTCGTACAGGGGGGGGGGGGGGGGGAGGGGTCCTCGTGCGGCGGGGAAAATGCATCCTCATCGCAAAAATAACGCGTACATTTGTAGGCTTCCGACTTCGTTCGGCGCGTGGCCGCTACCCCGTCCTTGCTAGCGGTCCTCTTCGTCTGCGCAATTGCGCGCTGGCTGTCTTCTTGGAAGACTGCGGGCGTCTGTTGGCGCAGCGAGGAAAAACGCGCGCGGTTCCTCGCACAGCGGTGGTCGCGGCAGTCATCATTATCTGCTCCGACGCGGAGGAAGCTCACAATCGCCGGAGACGAATGGCCCCCGAGAAAGATGGTTTCGAGCGTCGAGACGGTCGCCTCTTTTTTTTTTGTCCCAGCCACGTGGTGCGCGCGCTTCGACGCGGCGAAGGCGCGTGTCGTCGATGGTAGTTTACGGCGGAGCGGCAACGTTGCCAGAATAATTGGGCAATCCATCAAACGAGGGGGACAACCCCGCGACACCTGGGTATGCGCGCCTATGCGGGAGAAAAAAAAAAGGGGGGGGGGGGGGGGTTCGGAAGCGTCACGGCCTACAGAGACAAATGGATTGCCGGACGGCGGCGGCGGCCGAATTGTCGGCGCCCGTGCGCGGACTGCGGGTCCCAAGCCTTTTCTGTTTAGCGATTCCGGGCGCGTGTTCACGCTCGCGGCACCGCGTAGACGGCCCTCTCTCTGAGAACCGGGCGGCATCCACTGTCTTCGAGCTCCTGTACGCCAAACGGCGGCTGGGGGACCCCGGGGGCGCGTAAGACGTGCGGGAGTTGGGAATGGAAGAATCCGCGCGCTCCACTCGCGGTAAATGTGCGAGGTGATAGCGGGAAAGCCTCTCTCCGCACGCACGTATACCATGCACGCCGCGCGATTTCTGCCCTCTGCTGCAGGAATTTTCTTCTCGTGCCCCCCCCCCCCCCTTCCTGCGTGCAGAGCTTGCCTGATATGAATGCGCGAATTACTTGTTGTTAGGGGTTCATGAGGAAAAAAAAGAAGGCACCTAATTTCTGTCTGCCTACAGGCGACACGGCGCAGTGCCTTCGAATTTCGACGTTTCTACTTATGCCCGCTCCCCGCAGCCCCGTGTTTTGTTTGTGGCTTGTGCCGTCTTTCACGTCTTGCAGCTACATGGCTGCCTCGATATAGCTCTTTTGCACTACCATTGCTTCGTGAGGACTTGTGCCGTTTTCTGTCGCTCGTGCTTTTTCGAGCGGTCTAGTTTACGGTCGCAGTTGGTGATCGTGGTTCCCTGCTGGTTGCGGGAAGGGCAGAGTCGCCGCTTTTTATATTTTCCGAACTGTAAAGACACTGCTGCAGCTGAGGAGTTTCAGTAGTATAGCCTGTTACGTTTGGCCCGTCAGTTCATCTGGGCAGACGCCATTGTGCGTTAGCCGGTCTGCTAGGTTGCTTTCAACCCCATCGGCGCCCAGTCGGCTAGACTAGGCGCTGTCCTGTAAAGGTTCCAGGTAGTGGTCGGGTCTCAACGAAAGCTTCGCGAGACAACCCTTTTGTTGAACGGGTTCGAACTGCGTGGGACGGCGCCACTGTGGCAATTCTCTTAGAGTCAACCTCTCGACTCGGCTGTCGTCGCCGACGCGAAATTGCCCCAAAAGCACCGACAGCGCGGAAGCGTGTGAAAGCGTCGAAGAAGCCGTTCTCAGGGATCGAGCGTTTGGACTGCCATGTTCGAGAGAGTTCTGGAAGCCTGTAGCTGAAAGCAGCTATGGACCGCTGCTAACGTTCATGCCAGCGGCCATCTTTCCGGAGTAGCTCAACTTTCCCTCTCCCGACTCTACTTCCTCGCCCGGCGGTTCCTTCAAGGCGTGGGCCGGGTGTGACATTGTGGGGTGTACTCGTGATAACCATTGGACATTCTCACCCACGTTCTCCTTCTCACGAGTGGCCCAATTTCTGCACCCGTTCTGGTGGGGGGACCACTGAGACATTACGTCACCTGATTCGTGACAATAATGGTCCCCGCTTTCTTCGGACTGCCGTGTAAAGAATCAACTGGCTATAAAAGCCGAAGAATTTTGTAAATAAGGGCTGAATCATGAGCTCAATCTTTGTACATAGCTGATTCTCTGCTGAATCTCTGTACAGTTTCATCTTTCAACTGTCATGTAAATAACCCTTTCGTTCAGTCTCTTAAGAATGCGTCCCTTCTCTGGCGAGCATCGGCTATGCGGACGACGGCGGGGTGCCAGCTACCCTAAAAAGATACCCGCCGTACCTATCATCGACCTCGTACCCTTAACAAGCCCTGATTCATGAAGCTGCGCGTCCGGTCTTGTGCTCGCCTGGGACGTT
>NW_023608382.1:0-28273 GCF_013339725.1 Rhipicephalus microplus | reverse complement strand
TGGTGCGAAAGGGTAAATCTCTATCTTTTAACCTACAGTGAAAAAAGATAAGTTGTCGAGTGTGGTCACTAACCTCGTGCCTTGTTCTTAATTTATTGAAACGGTGAAGCAGACATGCAGTATTTGCGATGCAATTTTAGCGTGTACCATAGCCGGCCTCTGTTTTCAGTCACGCTTATCCTTCCTATGTATTTTGTTTACGCTGTGCAGTGTAATGCTTTATTGTCGGCCGTTAAGAGAAAAAGAGCATGCGTACATGGCCCTGTACCCTTAAAACATGAGCTTCAACATTTTTGATATATCGCAACTCTAATATCTGGTGCTAAGTCCTCCATATTGTACACACCTACTTTGAATATTCTGGTGCCTAAAAAACACGAAAAACGTCCATTTCGCTATTAACATTCATCTGTCTTTTTGAGACCGAAAGGAACAGATGTATAATGGAAAGCGCAAGACTTCAAATCTCTCGTCTCGAAAGCCGCGGTTCGAAATTGAGAGCCCATTATTAGTATTGTTCTATAACTTTCTATATTAACACTTATTAATACCTTCCATTTGGTCTGAGTAAAACTGACGTGATGAGACAGGTCCGCAAATAAGTTTGTTTCGGCATCGTTTCTTGAATATCATACGATTTTATTTTTAAGCTTTTGGCCATGGTTCAGCTTATAAGTTGGAAGCCGCTTGGGAAAGTTCTTTGACGAAGAAAAATACATCGAATGTTCGGGTTGAAAGTTTCGCTCAAGAGATTACTCGTTTGTTTATTTGCTGTTGCGTTTCAGCTGCTCTTTATAACACTATGCTTCTTTGCACTTAACCTTACATTTTTCTTGCCGCCAAGTGGAATGATGACTTTCCGGTTGTCTAACTTACTTCCGTTTCTTACGCGAAACTCGTTTATCATACTTCATACGTTCATAACAGCACTCACGTTTTTGCTCGAAAAGGCAACAGCCAGCGGATCGTTTTTCATTCGAAAAAATTTACTGGATCGCCAAGTCACCATTTGTTTTTCATGAACGTTGCCTGGTATATTTATTTTGTCAACCTTTGTACTGCTGTTTGCCGTTAAATGTGCCAGGGAAGAGGAACACAGCTCTTCGGACAAAAATCCCGTCTTGGTAGCAATGTGGTTCTCAAATTTTCAAACTTCAACAAACAAAATTTGTGCTTCGCATATTACTCTCTCACATTGCATAAGGTGACAAAACATCGATATTTTCTCCATTCAAGAAGTCACTAAAGATAATGTTCTGTTTCACGTTGATTTGAAGAAGCTTTATGGCTCGAGTCTGGCAGCCTGGTAAGCTTTACATACATTGGTTGTCGTCGTGGGTGCAGATGAAAGTACAAATGATGTCAAAGGCATCTAGAACATCGTGAGAGCTTAGGAGACTTTCATGCTATTTTTTTTAATGCGAAGCATCTTTGAGCGAACTCCGGCGACTTTGAGCGTATCTATCTATCTATCTATCTATCTATCTATCTATCTATCTATCTATCTATCTATCTATCTATCTATCTATCTATCTAACCTCTTACGACTTTTAGCTGTCCTGGCCGTTTCTGTATTGGTATTGATACCAAACTTCGCATGGCATAACATGACTATGTGACAAGCATATTTAAATAGTCACAACATAAAAATCATGACGTGCATGTCAAGAATCTCATGATTTAAGTTTTATGATCCTGCTGCTCTTGCCGTGGTTTTGTTCACGCGACATGTTTTAAAACTGGTATGGTATGGCATGGTTAGTTGGCGAACACAAACGACAAACCCAAACGCGAAAATAATGACACGCGTGTCATGTAACAACATGACTACATGCCACGCTCATAATGCGCTCGCGGCCGTTTCGCTAGCGTCACATATACTAAATTTGATATTACAGTACGTGAATAGATGACGAATGTATGTGACTGGTGTAAACATGATGATCATAAGATGCATGTCTTGTAACAACATGACTACATGCCACTCTCATGATGGTTGGTGGTCGTTTTGCTAGGTTCACTTATACCAATTTGGTATTACGGGGACGTGAATGAATGGCGAAGGTGTGGTACTGGTGCAAACATGATAATCATGAGATGCGCATCATGTAAGAACATGACTACATGCGAAAGTCAAGGCGCCAATATATTTTGACGTGACGCGATGCGCGTGTTCGCCGGCGTTCATTTCGTGGCGTCACACCGGCGTTGCCACGCCAGGCGCCAGTCCTGCCATATACTCGCTACTCGCAGGCGCGCAACGCGCTGCATTGCTTTGATGCATGCGCGTTTTAGTGGAGGAGGAGGAGAAAAACTTTATTTATCCCAAGAGGGAAAGGTGCGGTAGTGGAGTGTCAGAGGAGTCTACTCAGCGTAGGTCTACGCTACCCTCTTGGCCAAATCTAAGATCTGGTCCTGGACCAGGGGCGCCGAGCTGCACATAGCAGCCTCCCACTGCTCCTTACTACTATAGTGTAAAGAATTGGGTGGTGGGTTTCAAGTACACCCCAACATGATATAGTCTAGGTTAGCTCTTTGTTGACAGAAAATGCACAAAGGGGAGGGGTATATTGCAGGGTGTATAAGATGGCGAAAAGATGGGGTAGCGTTTCAGTGCGTCCGGCCGGCGTCCCTCCGTCACAAAAAGAGGGAGGCGCAGTGTTGCGTGGGCAACGCGTCGGCGCGAAATGAAGCCTGTCGCATTTCGCGCCAGTTGCCGTCGAGCCGCGCCGACGGACGCTGGTCGAGCCTGGCGTAAGACTATAGAGTGCTCAAGTTTTGCTAACGTAGCGTCGCTGTGCCCAGCATGCGCGCGCGTAAACGCTACATTGGAGTATACTGGGCCCTTCATGATGCGCTTGCGGCCATTTTGCTAGCTTCACATATACCAAATTTGATGTTACGTAACATCAATGAATGACGAAATACATGACTGCTCCAAACATGATAATCGTGACACACGTTTCATGTAAGAACATGGCAATATAACACATTTCACGCTCATAGCGTGCTCCCGGCCATTTCGCTAGCTTCACATATACTAAATTTCGTATCACCTGACGTGAATAGAAAACGAAGGTAAGCGATAAATCCAAACATAATATTCATGACACGGAAGTCATGTACGGCATCATTTTCCTCCACCTCGTAACGTTGTGCTGATTTTAAAGTGACATACCCACATATCTCATTCGTGCTTCGCATATAATCGATTCCCACTGTACGTGGGATCTGCTAATAATTTTTGTTTTCGTCACTCTGGTTCACACTCTCATATTCTTTGTGGACACTTTCTATGACATCATCGTCACTGAACACATCGTGAACAATCACGTCAAGGTCCCTCCTAAAAAACCTGTGCAATTGAACAGCGTCTGGTATGACTTGTGAACATGAAAAACCTGTCCCATACTTCAGCTAATAGCTTCAGGTCATAGACCCTTGCAGAAAAAAACCACTTTCATCTATGGTAAGATTCCCCAGGTGAAATCATCAGCATGCGAACGTGCAATACAGTGTAAAAAGGAATGGTCGCACCAATGGTTGCTTGCAGAATATTGTATGCCTGTGATGAGTGAGGGGTTTAATAAATGGGCCCAGGTGATAAGACATACTTAAGACGGCTCGATAACATGAAAATTATGTATATATTGAGTAAGGACGAGGACGCAAGGGAACATCTTGATGATACGTCGTTAACATGATAAAAAGTCTACCGTGCCCCGCCGCGGTGGTCTAGTGGCTAAGGTACTCGACTGCTGACCCGCAGGTCGCGGGTTCGATTCCCGGCTTCGGCGGCTGCATTTCCGATGGAGGCGGAAATGTTGGAGGCCCGTGTGCTCAGATTTGGGTGCACGTTAAAGAACCCCAGGTGGTCGAAATTTCCGGAGCCCTCCACTACGGGGTCTCTCATAATCGAAGGGTGGTTTTGGAACGTTAAACCCCACAAATCAATTAATTAAAAAGTCTACTATACAGTTTGTTTCGGGCGGGGCAATCGCCTGCAAATTATGCAAGGCTAGATCCGCCGGTTACCTACAAAATCCTCCTCCTCCTCAACTTGTTATACGAATGTCTCATCTTCAATATTCCAGGCAGTTCACTCGCACTCTACAGAGTTCTCGGCGACAGCAGTCACGCGCACCGTCGTTGCGATGACCGTGGCACCGAGCAACGTGGCGTCAAGTCCGCCATTGTAGCGTCCATGGTGCGAACAGGCGTTCTCACGTAGCTTGCTGGCTTCAGTTCAAACTGAGTGCACCGCACTATGACGACTTGCAGGCGTTCTGGTAACGCTTGACTGGGGAGAGCGCCCAGAGCATGGGGTCCGAAACACCAGCGACAGTCGAAGCTGGCCACGTACAACTCCACACGCACAACTTATTGACGCAGCGAATGCTGCTTTAAAAAGGTTAAGTTCGTAAAATCTGCAGACCGCTTCAGCGTATTTTCAAAAGTGGGACATCAATTACGAAAATGGCGTGTAGCGTTTCCAATGGAGCCAAAATTAGTTCAAGAAAGTGGTGCCATGTTAAAAAGAAAGAAAAACAATGTCGTTTCGGACAAGAGCACTCGGTCACGTACAGAGACACTATTTTGTTCTGCAGCTCAAGGCCTCGCAGAAAGAAAAAAAAAACAAAAAAGGTTGAGAGATTAAAAATTCTCAAAATCTCATGGGTGCTGTTTTTTGTGTATGACACGTGCAGTGCTGGTTTTCGTAGCCGGACAACGCTCTCAAGGCTGCATGGTTTAATCATACTAGTTTACCGCGCCTATCACATGTCTGTTAAGGCTTGTCACTACGAAGAAAAAACAACAACAAAAAGTTACAAACCCAAAGCTGAATAAATAACCAATTTCGAAGCACTCCTAGTTTCCATAAAAACAATACCAAACCTATTTGAAGTCTCAGGTGAAAACCTTGGCATGTTTCTTTGTCATAACTCGCTTTCGCACCTCCGCGCTGGTCTAGTGGCTAAGGTGCTCGGCTGCCGACCCGCAGGTCACGGGATCTAATCCCGGCCGCGGTGGCTGCATTTCCAATGGAAGCGGAATTGTTGTAGACCCGTGTGCTCAGATTTGGGTACAGGTTGAAGAACCGGAGGTGGTCAACATACCTGGAGCCCTCCACTACGGCGTCTCTCATAATCATATGGTGGTTTTGGAACGTAAAACCCCACATATAAATCAATCCATCATTATAACTCGCTTTTGTACTGTTTTTGGAGTGGAGAGGGTTCAAAAGCTCAAACTAAGGCATGCGGAGGTGTACAGAGGCAATAAATACCACTAAAAGAATAATCGGCAAAATACCATCTTTGAAGGAATGCTGTATTTTCTGTTCAAGACGCCATAATATAATATTACAAAGTAATAAAGATAACAATTTGTGTGGCCCCATGTGTTGGACTCACGATACAAATATATAAGAACATTCGAATAGAACTCACTCGTATTGTGTTGCCGCTTCTGAATACAATGAACAAGCACTCTATTTACAACACTTTATTCGGCTAATGTTTGTCGAGACTCTGAACTTAAGGTCAACAGATTTGCAAGGTCACAACAAGTGTCTATTTTTGTTTTGCTTCTCAGTCGTCTGTTCGAAGAGCCCGAAATTATCCTAGAACACAAGAAAATTGATGGCATTCTTAAAAGTAAAAAATCCTGCTGATTGACCAAGAAACATATAATTTTTAAGTGAAGTCTTTCGAACTCGCGATAAACCCGCCAACCTCATTTCTGATCAGCCACATCTGCTGTTCAAATGTGTCCTCAGCGATAGTTCCATAAACCGGCGCTGAAAGACAGAAAAATTCCACACATATTCATGAACTGAATGAGGACGAGTGGGTGAACCTAAGACCTTAGGTCTATAACGTCTGCATTGAAGTCGCCAACTGGTTTAAAGGGTGGACAGGTGGGCAGACAGGTGGATGAACAGGTTGATGGACGCACGGATGGATAGACGCTAGGACAGACAGATGGACATTTGGATGGATGCACGGGCCGACAAGTGCATGGACAGATGGACCCCCGAATGAATGGCCAGGAGGACGGCAGGATGAACGCACGGACAAACAGGTGCACGAACGGATTGACCCACCAGTGGATGGGTAGATAGACGGACGTAGGAACGCATAGATGAATAGACAAGTGGACGGACACATGAGTAGACAGATAAACGTGCAAATGCATGGATAGACGAATGGACAGATGGACGACGCAGGTGATCATGCATTATGCTTTCATATACTTTATTAATCTATACATAAAATTGTTTTTTACTAGGATGTTTTGTTTTCGTTTTGCAGGTGTGCTGTTCTGGTTTCGGTTATATGAAGCATCACGGACAACAAGGCTCGGTCATTATAAGCGTCGTCCCTAACAAAATTATGGTTTAACCCTCGTTTTTGAAATCAGTATAACACGAAAGTGAAACGTGTCTTCGCAGAGATGGTTGAGCATTCGTTGTCCAATGTTTCGCCACAAGGGCAAACGAATGAATGCTGCCATAACAAATTGCTACTCCACGCAAAGAACTGCAAGCAGCTCGAAACTTGCAGCCCGCACTTCAAGCAGAAGGCATGCACGAAATCTGCAAACAAAGGACGAGCGTGGACCAACAACGGTCACCATTCCTCGTGTGGGAGCAGTGTGCTCATTTCGTAACCACGGCCATGGTAGTGAGGGAATTGGCGTCCGTACTCTATTTAACTACTGTAACCTCAAAGCAGACTTGCGGTGGAAGCACACGATATTCAAAGCACTCGAATTCCAAATTAAGCGCGCGCGTGAGGGAGCCGCCACGCTAGAGAACGCACTTTGACCACGCCATGTTGAAGCGCGCGCGCGTAGCGACGCGCGCGGTGGCATGGCAGGATGACCTTGACTGATATATGGGGTTTAACGTCCCAAGACCAACATATGATTATTAGAGACGCCGTAGGAGAGGGCTCCGGAAATATCGACTACGTGGGGTTCTTTAACGTGCACCAAAATCTGAGCACACGTGCCTACAACATTTCCGCCTCCATCGGAAATGCAGGCACCGCAGCCGGGAATCAAGCCCACGACCTGCGGGTCAGTATCTGAGTACCTTAGCCATTATACCACCGAGGCGGGGTGGCACGATGACCTTCAGATCACGCGCACCCACCGCGCGCTCATCGTGCCATCTCGCTACTGATTACTAAAACGCGCTGAAGTTTCCAAGTTCTGAAGAGTGCCAGCGGTACATAGTGTATATAAACGGCTCGTCGGTATCATGTTGCAGAACGATGACGAGATTTTACCAAATTTTAACACCTTTAATATCTATCGTAAAGACTGCGCTGATAAAAGAGGTGGTGTTGTTCTTTTGGGCATCAGAAAAACAGTTTGTTCTTACGTTGTCGACACAAAATCGGCCCTTGAGATAATTTGGGTTGCTTGCAAAACAAGCTCTATAACGTTGTTCTGATAGAAAACTGTTACCGCCCTCCTGATTCCAATAGTTGTTTCATAGCTGAATTGAGGGAAAGTATTACTGATGCCATTAATTTGTGCCATACTAAAACTGTCTTTCTTTTTGGAGACTTCAACCTTCTCCAGATTGATTGGAACCTTCTATTCTCCCCTTGTAACACATCATCCCAGTTTATCAGCCTAACGCTTGACTTTATTCTTGTACAGGTGGTCAATAAACCCACCCGTGGAAACAATATTTTAGATTTAATACTGACCTCAGCCCCTGATACAGTCGTGGAAGTCCTTTACCGAGAAGGTCTTAGTGATCACAGACTTCTTGAAGTAACCCTTGATCTTCCTGTAACGTTTTCTGGCAAAACTACCAAAAAAAATTCGCGACTATAATAAAGCTAACTATGCCGAAATCAACAATGAGCTTGAAATATTCTTTAACCAGGTATTCTTGACCTCGTTTAGCAATCACTCGGTCCACGACAACTGGGTACTTTTCCGTGACAAAATGACCGTCTTGATTAATAAATACATTCCCTTGATTTCGATATCTAATGACAAGTGTAATGCCTGGTTCGCTAAGTCACTCAACCAACTAAGAAATAAAAAGAAACGTCTCTACCGAAATGCTAAACGCCTGCACACAGCCAGTGCGTGGGATAAGTATAAGCAGTGTTTAAACACCTACTGCGCAGCTATACGTTCTGCTAAGCTTAAATATTTTTCAACAGACCTGGGCTCCCTCCTAAAAACTAACCCAAAAAAATTCTGGCGTGAAATATCTCTCAATCGGGATGCTAACCACATTACCTTACATGATGAGAATCACGAACCTCTTTCTAACAGCCAGTGTTGTTCTGCTTTTAACACTTTTTTTGCCTCAATGTTTACTCGGGAAGACCAATCCACATTACCTAACGTGCCCGATTATGATTACCAGTACATGAAACCTATCGAAATTACAGCTAAAGGTATAGAATGTCTGATAACTAAGCTGAAGCTGTCTAGCTCTGCTGGGGCTGATAATATTAACTCAAAAGTACTAAAAAACACAATTCCCATTACCAGTAACATTCTGTGCTATATTTTTCAACAATATTTAGAGTCTGGGCAGATACCTGACGACTGGAAAGTTGCAAAAGTTACCCTATTGTTCAAGTCTGGAGACCAACATCTACCCCAAAATTACCGTCCAATCTCACTTACATCCATTTGCTGCAAGCTATTAGAACACACTATCGCTTCGCACATTTACAACCATCTTGAGTCTAACCAGTTCTTTTTCCGCAACCAACATGGGTTTAGGAAAGGTTGGTCATGCGAGACACAACTGCTAGAATTCAGGACTGACCTTCACTCGAACATGAATAATAACCTCTAGATAGACTGCATTTTTCTTGACTTTTCGAAAGCGTTTGATCGTGTGCCTCACTGCCGCCTAATCTCAAAGCTATCTGCTCTTAAATTAGACTCACTAACCTTATTATGGCTTCGAAATTTTCTTTCTCTCCGGAAACAGTTCACTGTCATCAATAACGATTCGTCGTCAATATGCGATGTAACTTCCGGGGTGCCACAGGGCAGCGTGCTCGCCCCGCTGCTATTTCTTATATTTATAAACGACTTGCCTGATGGCGTCACATCATTCATACAAATATTTGCCGATGACTGCATAATCTACCACCCTATCAAAAATGTTAACGATCATTACGCACTACAGAAAAACCTTGATGTAATTATGAAATGATGTGAGACGTGGCAAATGGTTCTAAACGCATCAAAATACAAAACCATCTCATTTAGCCTTAAGCATGACCCCTCCATTTTTTCATACCGTATAAATAATGACCCGCTCTCGCATGTTTCCACATACAAATATTCGGGCCTACACTTCACACAAAATCTTTCATGGTCCTCTCACATCACTAATATCTGCGCAAATGCCTCGAGATCACTGGGATACCTACGCCGTAACTTGCATTCCTCCCCCGCTAACGTCCGAAAACTAGCTTACGAAACTTTTGTTCGACCTCAACTTGAATTTGCCTCACCAATCTGGTCCCCCCACCAAAATTACTTAACCAACATTATCGAGGCAGTTCAAAATAGGGCAGTCCGATCGATTCATTTCTCGTAATTATAATTTCTGCTGCAGCGTAAGACTACTTAAAATGGATTATTCACTTCAATTATTATCCACTCGCCGCAACAGTTTCCTTTTATGCCTCTTTCATAAATACGTCAATAGCACTAAAATGACCAGACTTCCAACTGAACGACCCTCCTATTTATCAACTAGACTACACAAACGGCTTAGTTTCTCGCGCATGTACGGCAAAACGAACTCTTTTAACGCATCCGCTCTGCCTCGTGCCATCACGTTGTGGAATGATCTAACCCTGTTTCCTTCCGCAACAAATTGGTCTTACATTTTGGTTGATAATTTTATGTTCACAGCTTCGTTCTTGTATGTACATGACATTCATAATGCTGTGCAAAAGGTTTTTTTCTAATGCGCTTATTGCCCCCTTATCTTTTGTGCTTTATTTTTGTTTGCATAAGACGAACTGTTCACACTTCCTGCAAGCGCTCTCATGATCTTGCCAGTGTATTATACCACAATCTGTGCCAATTAAACTTACACGTATTGTACACTTCCTAACTGCTGCGTGCCATGAACTGCATCTTTCTAGTTTTTTGGTAACGATGTATGATGTCAATTTATACTTACTTATTTCTTGTTTATTTGTTACTCATGTCTCGAGCTTACGCTTTGGCATTCGCCCTTTTACTTGTTGTACATGTCTTTGTTAGCCCCCCTTACTCAATGCCCTAACCAAGTGCCTGTAAGGTACCTGTAAATAAAATAAATAAATGGTCACTCTGTATTGTAGTGGTTAGCATCACGCGCAGAAGAACGTGAGGTCGCTGTTTCGCTGTTCCGCTGCGACACTTTTCATTTCGTTTTTTTTCCTTTTTTTGCAATCTGTTAGTTAATACTTTACGATGTCATATTCGTGACGGAAACACGTCACGCAGCCGTGGTGGACCCTTGCATAAAACACTTTTGCGTTGAAAACGTAGTTAATCCCTCCGTCACAGGAATCGTAAAATACGAAAGCAGGTCGTGCTGCTCAAGTACCCGTTTCTCTTGTGAAATCATGCTGACCGCAGCGTACAAGCCACGCTTATGACACGTGAGGAAAGCAAGCAAATGCTCTTGAAAAGTGAAGAGGGCCTCGTGCGCAACCCAGCATCGGCATTGCTAAAAGCCTGCTCCGTTTTCCTGCAGATTCGCACTTAATTAAGCCGACTGCTGAAAGCCCATGCGCCTGTCCGCAAGCTCTGCTCTGGAATATAAAGCGGGGCTCACTAACAAGCACGTAGCGTCAGTCGCAGGTGGCTTTGCATGCGGGAGATGTCAGTACAGTGCTTCCTGTTTCACATCCCTTTTCCCCCAATCGCCTTCGACCATCTCTTTGTGTGGTTGGATAACGAGCTTCCGCATGTACAAGATCCCTCACGCGATTGCTTGGAGCAATGCGTATCAGTGCAGTCACTCTTCCTCCGTCTGCTTTATTGAGCCGTGTTAGGCTGCAGCAAGTATGCTTATAATGAGCTCACCATTTTATGAAAGCGGGCATAAGCAGCGCAGCAGTGTGGATCAGAATATTTCTTCGCAGGATGCGGGGGGGGGGGGGGGTCACTGTAGTGTGACTGTCACAACCAGAATCGGTCTCACGACTTTCGCTGCAGCAGCCCTATACTGTAGGCACTACACCAGCTACAGGGCTGACCATAAATCCTCCCATAAACAGCAAGCTGTCGTAGTCTGTGTCCAAATACTGTACCGAGAGCTGATGCATAACCATGCAATGAAATGGTCAAAAGTTATGCTTGTTAAACTAAAGAGACAACCGTGATTACATATATATATATATATATATATATATATATATATATATATATATATATATATATATATATATATATATATATATATATATATATATATATATATATATATATATATATATATATATATGCGGGAGTAATAATTCAATGGGCCAGTTAGTCTTTTTGAAGGTATGGGATATGGCACAACGGGAGCGTTGTCAACAAGGCTTAATATATTTATTTCCCAACAGTTTCGGGAGGGGCCCTCCCTTCATCAGGATATATATGTATATATATATATATATATATAAATAAATAAATGAATATATATATATATATATATATATATATATATATATATATATATATATATATGCCCCTACCTACAGGGGACATTGCAGTGCCCTGTCGCGGTGGTCTGGTGGTCAAGGTACTCGGCTGCTGAACCCCGTAGGTCGCGGGAGTGAATTCCGGCTGCGGCAGCTGCATTTCCGATGGAGGCGGAAATGATGTTGGCCCGTTTGCTCAGATTTAGGTGCACGTTGAAGAACCCCAGGTTGTCGAAATTTCTGGAGCCGTCTACTACGTCGTCTTTCATAATCATATGGTGGTATTGCGGCGTTAAAACCCACATATCAATCAATCGAACATTGCAGTGCGGTACCAACTATACTGCAGCTGTATGAGTGCAATACATTTCTGCAAATCAGTTTTGAAATATATTTGTTCATACTGAGTTTGTTGTTGTAATGACAGAGACGTGTCAACCACCGCAATGTAAGTCAGTGTTCTAATTGTGTTTCGAAATGTCATGGTTCACAGGAATCTCGTGTGATTACATTGATGATCAGTTTAATAAATATTTCCATTGCCACTACAAAGTGATTGTAAGATAGATGAAAGCCTTGAAAATAAATCTGTTTTCTTGCATACCTATCTACCTTTTGAAGAAACTCCGTGGATACTGCGTGTTCCTGTTCAGGCGCAGCGTGTTATTGTGAGTACTTTTGTTGTCCGACTCAGCGTTGCTGTCTATGTGATCCTATTTGCGATCCTAATTTGCTATAGTAAAAAAAAAGTCATTGTACTAAACAAACGGGAAAAACTAACCTTGATGTACAGAAAGCACTGGTCGTTCTGCATTGGTCTGCCTTTAATGGCTCGAGCTTCCTAATGTGCCTAATCAATATTGCGGTTAATTACAAACACTGGACACTCCGCGCCGTATTGTTGCCCGCATGGGGATAGCAATAGCCGCTCAGGTAATGAGAATTGTGGCCACGCACCATTCGCATCTCAGTTGGTCCATTATGTTTAGTGCAATGTTTGCTACAGCTTCGGCCATCAGAGAAACACAGACATTGCCGCGGGCCCTGTGGACAGCAAGTGCCACGCTGACCACCTTACTGAAAACAATCGGCCACTCATGCACATCGTACCGTTGTCAATCGTGCGAAACCATCTCGATATATTTCTTATCTTACATGGAAACGGATTCTGCCCTGCAAGTAATCGATACATGGCCGTCGTACTTATTCAAGTGACGTTCTAACGATAACGCCTTTACCCGTCAGCGTGGTCGAGAAGCGAGTTCCACTACTTTCAGTTCCACTACACACGCATAATAATGTCAGCAGGCTCTGTTACTCCACCGAGAATTTTATTAGGAATAAGTGTCCAAAAAACATGAAAGCGTGAAGTTTAACAGTCATTGCGTTTTTTAATGTTCTTCTTTAATTGTGAACATACTCGGCATAGATCTGCCTGGCTGGGTGAAAATTTATACGAATAAAACGAACCTTCCATAGTAAATTTCTGGAGCCCTCCACTACGGCGTCTCTCATAATCGATTGGTAGTTTTGGTACGTTAAACCCCACGTATAAATCAATCAGCCACTTTTTGTCGAATGTTTCTAAAATTCAGAAACTTCAGAAAATATGAACTGACCCAACGTCTCGGGAATAATTCGGTAGTTTCTCAAATGGTGACTGTTCGGCCGACTACAAAGCTAGCGAGATTTCTTGGTTGTGTCACCCTCTCCGTCGTCCTTCTTCCCACCGTTCTTGTTGCTGCAGTATTTTCTCCACTTATTCCATAGACCATGCAAGTATATATTCGGTAAGGTCCCAGTTGAGCGGTTAATGTTTTCAGGTGTTGCTTGAATATGCCCGGACTCTAGGGACTGTCTTTTAGGGTGGCTTCCTTCCTTGTCGATGATCCGAGTGGCGTAGAAATTGATGTCATGGTCTATCATTTGGCTGTGTTCGGTAAGAGCGTTTTGTGCAGCGTTGAAGCTACGCACGTCGTTCCGATGTTGCCGTATCCTTTCCGGGAAGTTTTTTGTCTCACCGGTCAGACAAAAGTACTGAAGCGAGACTTGATGTGCATGAAACGTGGACAAGAAATGCCTAATTGGCTGTCCCACTGAATGTGCCAGAAACTACAAAAAATACACTTGAAAGTATACACTTATGCTCAGCCGTTTCAGTTGCCAATTATTGGAGCTCAACTTATTGGTCTTCTCTAGTTTTTTGTTTTATTTGTAGCACTGAACTTTTTATGCACTGTGTTCGTATTGCATATAATAAAAGTTATTCACCGCTGCTTTTCCTCCGCCGTTTTATGAAATATTTGACGGTCTAGCTAAGCCTCCTTTCGGAATCACATAGACACAGGTGTCACTCGACAAGTACGGCAGATTGGGTGTGTCGGTGCACAATTTATTTCAGTCTTAAGATCAAAGAAAAAGCTTTAGCCGTTACTTGCTTCGTTCATATATACGCCCTACAAATTTTTCATGGAAGGACGTACATAACGAACGAGCCTGGAGTTTGGCACGTACGCGTTTAGAAAAGCACACTGGATGAAACCGTCTTGACGCCTAATTGATGGATGAGCTCAAACCAGCCAATGCGGACGCCAAGTCAGATGTAGTTACGGTAACTAGGAGCCATGGAAGAAAGCTTCATCGCCATGAACACACCCTTACATTCAAGTACCCGGGCACGGTCACGTCGTTTTTGTGCTCTTAAATGGACTCGGCACTCTTCGTACTAATATCTGGTGTTCAAGAGAGTAGACATGTAGAAAGTCAGTGGAAGCTATTACGCCATGTTTTCCGTGCGGTAAAGGCGCGCTTGGTTTATTGCTCAGTGCTCTTGCATCTCTCGTTTTTTTTTTTTGAAAAGTTGTTGCTGCATACGCAGGCATAAGATCTCATTTTTCCCACTCTAATTTGTCATTCTTGAGTGTTCAGCTATTTCTTGTACGAAAGACGTTCTAAACGCTTCCAAGCAGCCAAAGTATCACATCATCAGCGCACCCAAACTTGAAAGAAGAATGACGACCCAAGCAACAACACATAAGAAAAGAATTCATCGGAGCAAAAACAAAAGCAGCCTATTTAATGTTCACCGTAAGAAGAGGTCCCATGTTGAGAGAGTAGCTAGTTAGCGATGGGCAGTTATAACAGTAGCATGTACATTAGAATATGAGAAACAAAACGATGCGTGTGAGATTATAGGTGAGGTGATGAAACTGAAAGAGAAATATAGAGCAGATGTAACATTATTTGGACTTGCTCAAGAAAGGGCAAGTTGGGCGAGGACACAGTTTTGCAGCGACTTACTATAAGATTATGTACTGACTACGATGATAAAAAATTTGGTAAAGCGCAGTACTCTTATGCTAAATAGACAGATCAGAGTAGGCGGTGCACAATCAAACAAGAAATCTGTCAGCAATTACGAGGCTGCAATTGGCAAAAAATAAGTGACAAAAAATTAGGGATCAATGCACTTCTGGTTCCAAACCTCAGGGAAATACGGAGCTGCGTCCCTTATTTGTCTTTAGGTTTCAGTTAATGTCATCATCGATTTCTTTTTTTCACTTCTCTCTTTTTATCGAATTTTTCTCTGGTTATTTCTACTTATTTCTTTCTTCCAATATCTCTTTCTATCAAGTTCTTTCTTCATCTTTCCAGCTTTATTTCTCCTTTGCTGTATATATCTTACTTGCTTGTTTCATGTTTCTTTCTAATCTTTTTTTCTCTCTATTTATTTCTAATTTTTTAGATTAGCTATTTTCCTATTTCTCCACTTGCTCTCTTGTATTTCTCTTTGTAATTATTTCTATATTATGCTTTACTTTCTCCCTCCTTTCTGCCTTTCATTTCTCCTCCTCCGTCCAACTCTCCTTCGTCATCCACTTGCTTACTACAGTATAATAGTCTATGTTACTCTCTGCTAGCGTGTCCCGATAGCCCAGGCGCTACGATGTTCACTTTCATATCAAGAATATTGGGTTCAAGTCTTGCCGTAACGACCATTTTCATTCTCAAAGTTATTTTTTTTGTCTCTCTCTTTCTCTTTCTCTGTACTCATGTTTCTCCCGTCCATCGGAGTTGCCGCATTCCACGCGAGACAAATCAGCACGCTTTTCACTTGTCACAGAAATACAGCGAGTTTAAAGACCTCAGCTATTATAATGCGTTCATTCAGTCTATACACGTTTGTACTCGCTCAGGTTTCCTCGTACACACAGTCACAAGACGCTGGGATCCTGTGCAGTAAATATGCGCCATTGTAGCTAGCAGACACACAACAAATACGAGTGTTCCTAGCATTGCTGAAATTTGCAGGACAAGCATGGATGCTAAAAAATTATGAGAGTTCACCATCACACGCAAAAGTAATGTCATTTTTTTTACTTTTGCTTTTGCATTTGCTGTACTAGCTACGCTGAACGAGCGCTGACTTCATTTTCCCGCCGCTATAGTGATGTGGTGTATTAAATGTACGTTTTCATCTAGTGCAGAAGACCTGCTGCTTTATGCGAGGCAAAATCTCTCGTGCAGGACAGCCTACCAGAAAACATTCAAGTTATTCAACGCACTTCACACGCAAAGTCTCGAACTGTGCGCCCATTCGGGCTCACAAAAATTAACGCCAACTGTGACAAATTGCAGCATTGTTATCGTGGTTAGTCTTTTCCAAAGTCGTCTGTTCATATACAGATTATCATTGCACCATTTGGAAGCCAGAAATACAGGAAGCAAATCACGTGGAAGGAGGAAGCACTGCTTCGAGTTCATGTAGGATCATTTTCAATACATGAAGTGTATTGAGGTGTGCCTGTGGTGGTATGCGTTCGCATGACCATGTTGCTATGGTGCTAGCAAGTCGACCGAACTGATGGACAATGCGTCGGTTTTTGGTGGGCTCGAAACTCGGTCACACACGGTCGATGGCGCCTACTGTGTAGCAGCCCTTGCAGATAAGGAAACCTATTGTATCATCTTCCATGTCATCATAGATATGCGTCGCTTTTTAGGACTCTTCCTCGTGGTTGCCCACTTTGCAACAAAGGGTGAACACACTCTTTATGCAAGTGAGATAGGATTCTGTCAACGCTGCAGCATGTGGTGTTAGTTTCCTTTCGGTCGAAGTCTTCTTACCAGCCGATTGGCTGATCAGGGCACGCATATTTGCTTGCCGTGAAAATTAGGTTGCTTAATTTTACTTCGCGTTTCTAGAGCGAAATCCTTGGTGTTCCTTTCACGTTGAACGAAATATTCACACATACAAGTGCGTCACAGCAGCGACAATACTTGCTTGTACGTTCAAGCATGACCAACCAGCACGGTGTAAAAATTATTCTTATACCGCAGTAAGGTGCCGTCAAAGTTGAAATTTTCAGTCTCACAAAACGTCTCAGAATATTTGAACTCAAAAAGGAGAAAGTTGTCGGTACAGTGGCCGAAGTGGAAGCTCCGCTATACTTTGTTGGTACTCCGCACCACTACCAAATAGTGACGGGGTCGATAAATGCATGAACTAAGAGTACCACAAAAGAAAATAAACAGGATGGACCACACCTAGTGACAACAAGCCAAACTCCTTTGAATTTGCTTGCTGCTCGTCTTCCTGTCACACTTTCAATAATGATCCTGTTTCATTTCCTTTTTCTTTTGGTGAGCTCATAAACAAGAAAACACACGGTCGAGGGCACTTGCCTGTAGCGTCCACAAGGCAGCTTCGTCAGAAGCCGTGTCGCCCTTGTTCTCGATGCGATCGACACATTTCACAGTATGCTCCTATTTTGCTTTTTTAGGACTATGCTTCGAAGTTTTCTTGCGCTGCTCCCATCGAGTCTTTTTTTTTTTCATGAAATATAGGGAATCCTTCAGTCAAAAGGACGGAAAAGTACCTTTTTTCTCTCTAGGGCAATAACAATAATTCCAGCACTAATTTAATCATCTTCAACGCCTCGCGTGGAGCATGTATTTTGCATCATAGCTTGTAACAATAGATTAAAATTGAAAGAAATCAGCAAAACGTTTCTTCGCAAGCTCAACCATGAGATAAGTGACCGAGGGACAGTCTTGTCGCAACAACTTGGTATCGTCTTTTTCTGCGCAAGAACTTTCATTCTAGGCTTTTTTTTCTGTTAGCTGTACTTGACTGGCCCCCATAATAAAATATGCGCTGCACCTACTAATTCGCATAAGCCATATAATGAACTCTCTCGGAGTCTAAGCTAACTTTATGAGCATTTTCGCAGGAAGCGTGAACTCTGTACACATGCTATTGAGTGTAGACGTGCGGGTGACTAATCACTTACTTTCAATTAGATGAACAAACTATCAGCAAAAAATTACTGTATTTTTGTAACAATGCTGAGGAAAGGATGGCCATGCTTCTACTCTCATGTGTTGCCACCGCTATTTAGATTCTTTCCGGGTAGATGAATTCTCGTATTGTGATTCAGTGTATAGCTGCTTGCTTGCTTGCTTTTTTTATGCATGTAATCATCCGAAGGCACAAGGCTGTTTGTAGGATGTGAGGACAGAGTGCTGCTGTATTCCTCTTTCTTCACGATTCCCCTAAGAGAGGTGTGCTGTCGCGCATCAGCGCATCCGTTAGCCGCTCGGCCACTTCCCTTATGATCACCAATGGGGCCAGTCTCAAAAAGGGTTCGGGAGGAAGCACTGCTATACACAACCCCCGGCACCGACAACTATTTCCCACTCTCTGAGATTGCAGGAATAGGCCGAGGTGTGAAAGCAAGAATGACGTGAACGTAGAGAGGCTCCTTACAGCCACCCTGTTTGTCTCTCTTTGTGATCTTGACTTGTTGTACCTTGTAGCGTTTGCCTCACTCGTTAACTGACTCCTGAATCAGCCTCCTGTCGATGGCTGCTTCTAAATTGAATAACAGACCCAGAACTTTTTTGTGTCTTGAGAAGCGCTACTCCTTTAGAGCAACGCCGTGGGCCGCTTTAGAAGAACGGCTTGGGGACAGGGAGGCCTAGCTGCACCACCGCATCGTGGGCTTTCTGGCCAGTCCGCAGTTGTGGTATAGTAACTCTCAACTTTATAAGGCAGAGTCACAATCTTGTTCTGGAGTCGACTTGGGCCCCATAACGAGAGGCACTGCTGGATCATATGCTAAAAGGAACTAACTTCACCACAATCAGGGCAAGTACACTCAAAATCTTCTTAGGAGACGATGCAGAGGAAAAATAGACCTGCATAGGACCTGGTCTGGGACATTATAACGGGATGACTTGAGGTCCAGACAACCTGCTTGATGGAGGAGTAAATAGCCGCCTACTCATTTGGTGGGGCTGAATCACTTGGTTAATTGAGCTCTAATAATGAGCTCACATACCTCACCTAAAAAGAAAGAATAGCTAGTTTTTTTCCCACACGCTAGGCTTGAGAGTACCCATAGCCAATTATACTTTTGAACATTCCATGTTTCGTTGAGTTCGTATAAAAGTCGACACCTACCACTGTTTGTTTAGTTTTGCTTTATGTTTTTTGTGCGATTAGTACGTGCGCACGTCGATAAAGGCATCGCTTTGGTCTGATGAACTGCTTCACCTGATGAACTGCTCAACCAAAGGCATATGCAGTCCTTTCAGGGCCTCGAGTACTTTCTAGTGGACATCTTGTAATTCTAACAATAGCGTAAATTTTATTGGAGCACTCCCCTTGTTACAGATTACAGTTATTAGTTAAAGCACAAAATGCCTTTTCGTCCTCAGCTTTTCGTGTCGCACGAGCCAGCTTTCAGTGTAGCTGCAATGGAGCCAGCTGCAAATGGTACCGACGTTAAATAGGAACTACACGAACGAAGTGCTTGCTAAACAATGGTCATTTATCAAAAGAGCCGAAGGGCTGTATTATATAGTGTCTTCTGCTCATACCTGTCTCTTGGAACCTCCTTCGTAAGCTTCTGGTTGCATGGCTAGAATGTTCGGATCCGGTCCGCCCGTCTCAGCAATGCTCGCCGACGCCTGCTGTTTTGCGGCGCGTGCACGTCTGATTTCACGCACATCTTGCGTTATCTTTTGAAATAACTCTTGCATTATTGCATTCTCTAGTATATGTGCGATGACAGAATGAATCAATCGATATTGCTTTGGAACTTTATGTAATCTTTCGCAGTGCCCCGGATCTTATCCACCAGTTCACCTTGCCTATACGGAAGCTCACCCCGTGGGTCTGGATCTTGTCGGAGCGTAGCCGTGCATTGTTTTTCTGGGAGACTGGGATCAGCCACACGATCATGATCTGGAACTTGAACTGATCCTCTCGATAGATGAGAAGTCATGGTGCACAAGTTGGTTACTTTCATATTCATGCTTCCAGTCACGTCTACGAACCACGTACTTAATTTTTTACCTTGCTTTGCATGCTTTGTCTGTGGTCATGCAGGCACCACCGCACACGTTACACTTGGGCAAACAATAGTGTTCTTGGTGGGAGTTGCAGAGGCCACAGCCATGGAAGCTGTGGTACTCGAGGTTCAGGCAAACATCCGCAGGGTGGCTGAGGCGGCTGTATTGGTCAGATTACACCATTCGCTAGTGACACAATGTGCAAGCTATAAGCATTGCGCCATACGTTCCAATCGTGGCACGTCCCTAAGGGATTGCCTCACAATACGCGTCCGTAAACACGTCCCCAGTCGAGACGTGTTCATTTTTTAAGTTTCCTTTGAATGTGAATATGCCCCATTTTGGCGTAGCGCTCAGTGTTCGCTCATTACGGAGTGCTGACGACAACTTTCTGGTGTGAGTTCGGACAGATCGTTGTCACTTCTGCACTTTTTATCCCGTCTACTGGCACCCGCGAAGACGGAACTGGTAACTACACAGGCGCCGACGTTGGCGATGTCGATGTCGGTAGTTTGGGGATGTTCACCGCCTTATTAACGTTTTTTTTACATTATTGGGTTTCGTACCTTGCATGCCGATATCTAAGATTAATTGTGCTTGTGTCGATGTCGTACTGTGAGTCTGCCCCACGGGACCAGGTTGACGAACGCGGCGTTCCGGTCGTCTTCCATTTCTCATCTTCAGTAATTTCTTCTGCAGAAATGTCTGCCCCTATCACTTGATCATTCACTATTGAGTCACGTTCTTTTGTACTAAGGATTTGAGGCTACTCAAACTGTTCGAACAGCTTTTACTTCCTTCTTCCCGTAACATGTTTTGTGCGGAATCAATTTAAATTTCAATTCAATTTTAGTCATGTATTACACTCTACCCCCTGATGTGTTTGTTGGGTTGCCAACCGAGTAAACACTTGGTTTACATCCCGCTCTTTCCTTTTCACTCCTGTTTTTGTGTATTGCTCGCATTTTGGCTTGTGACTCAAGTTCATCAAAAGGTCGCCGAGAAAGGAAGGTAAAATGATAGCATGCTTTAACCTTAAGGAATTGCGTGCTTCTGGAACATATCGGGTGGACGGGATATCTCTAGAATGAGATTCCTGGTTTTATGGCGATTCTAAGGCTTCTAGTTTCATGTGTGGTAAGCCGCTGGTATTATCAACAGATGTTGGCTTATGTGCAAGGTCGGGCTAAGTCTTTGTTTCTCCCACCAAATTTTGAATGGCGGATATCTCTAGATGGACATTTCTGGTTTTATGGCGATTCTAAGGCTTCCAGTTTTATGTGTGGTATGCCGCTCATATTATCAACAGATGTTGGCTTACGTGCTACGTAGGGCCAAGTCTTTGTCTCTCCCGCCAAATTTGGAATGGCGGAATATCTCTAGAAGCACATTTCTGGTTTTATGGCGATTCTAAGGCTTCCAGTTTCATGTGTGGTGTGCCACTCGTATTATCAACAGATGTTGGCTTACGTGCTAGGTCGGGCCAAGTCTTTGTCTCTCCTGCCAAATTTTGAATGGCGGGATATCCCTAAGAGGATATTTCTGGTTTTATAGCGATTCTAAGGCTTCCAGTTTCATGTGTGGTATGCCACTAGTATTATCTACAGATGTTGGCTTACGTGCTAGGTTGGGCCAAGTCTTTGTCTCTCCCGCCAAATTTTGACTGGTCGATCCAATAGAGTTGAGAGCGGAACTAAACACGGCTATGATGGCCAGGACTTTCCCGGGCGAAGCTATTAATTTTTGTAGTAGCCGTAAAGCAGTCAAGTGCCCAGCTTTTACAACTTTCTGGCCTCACAGCGTTAGTGGAAGAATGCGGGTTGGTAATAAATGTAAGTATCTTACACATTGACAGAAGCCTTTACATAAAAGTACGAAGTGTTGCCTCTCCAGTGCCCGCATGTAAAACAATATTGTAAATCTGCACTTGTAGCACAAGTGCACGCGTTTCCCTGCACGTCGCCATGTTTTTCAGTACTTTTCAGGATGGACACGCTAGATTACGACTCGGTGAAGGCGTCAAGGCGTTCCAAATAGGTAGGCGCTACGGTGTCGGAGGTTTTGCAAATTTGCGATTGTAATAAATTCTAAACTATTTCGAGCTTTTACAGCGAAACTTGAGCCAATCCTAATGAGCACGTTGAATGAGTACCAAACATGAAAAATGTTGGCACATCAACGTACTTTGCGAATCAATGTTATGCGAAGCATGTGGGTAGAACGTGACTGTGTTGTAATTTTTTATCGAGCTAAACATTGCGAAATGACGCTAAAGATACGTACAAAATTTTCTACGCACAAGCAGCCATAGGTGTGCACAGAGCTTTCAGTTAGGATGAAGGAGGGGGCCAATTATTTCTGCTGCGTCTGCACGCATCTGTTTGATCATTGAACTGTTTGGGCCTTCGTAGCCGTATGCACACGCATCTCACCCCATGGACAAAGAATATTTTGGTGTAGCATACGTGCTGAAAACTAGCATACTGTGTGGTTACAAGAGCGAAAAGGCAGAACATCATCGAATAAAGAATTCAGGCGGCACACTCGGCACTCATGAAGAGGGAGGGGGGGGTGAGGGGCAGTGCTTGGACGCTCTGGAATGTCGAAAGCTCATTATCCCACCGCAGACAGAAATGGAATGAACAAGTACAATGGAATAAAGAAGGGCGAATGCAACGGATGCTAGCGCGGGAATGAAACCTCTGCTTCGTTCCACCGCCGCATGCTGTGGCTAATGCTCCTGGCTCGTTAGGAAGCCCAACCCTACGCCATCCTGACACTCGGG
The DNA here is from genome assembly GCF_013339725.1 of Rhipicephalus microplus. Lineage (NCBI taxonomy): Eukaryota > Metazoa > Arthropoda > Arachnida > Ixodida > Ixodidae > Rhipicephalus > Rhipicephalus microplus. The sequence continues at coordinate 5,443 of NW_023608382.1, read as the reverse complement.
AACAAGTGACTCGCCTTTCCCCACCCAGCCTTAATTAGGAATGCTCTTGCTCGCTGCCGAGAGTGTGCCTGCCTTTTTGCAACAACTCTCATACGCGCGTCAACGTAAGCCCAAGTTTACCTTTCCAGCAGCGTCAATGACTGAGTTTCGAGATCGTATATAAGTAATCTTCGACTGTGCTTTGCAATGAGCCTACAGGTTGGCTACTGTTAGTGGCACTGCTCTTCGTGTTAAGTTCGTTAGCGAGAGATAACAAGCGATGTATTTTAGATCAGGCTGAGTGTTGCATCAAATGTGATGCAGTCTTGCAAAGGTATTACGCATTCGGTAAGCGTTTAAGGTAGCATAGACGAATACGCTTGAGCCCCTTGTACTTATATTTAAGAACAAGTTAAAGAGCCCTAAATAATCGACATTTCCGCAGCCCCCCTCTACGGCGTCTTTCATATTCGTATCCTGGTATTGGGACGGTAATTGATTGATTTTTGGGGTTTAACGTCCCGAAACCGCCATATGACTATGAGAGACGCCGTAGTGGAGGGCTCCAGAAATTTTGACTACCTGGGGTTCTTTAACGTGCACCCAAATCTGAGCACACGGGCCTACAACATTTCCGCCTCCATCGGAAATGCAGCCGCCGCAGCCAGAATTTGAACCCGCGTCCTGCGGGTCAGCAGCCGAGTACCTTAGCCACTAGACCACCGCGGCGGGGCATGGTATTGGGACGTTAAACTCCGTCCCAATACCAGGATATGAATATCCTGGTATTGAACTCCAGCGTAAGAATTCAAGGTAACTAGTCAAGTTGAGCACAGTATATTTTTACACGGGGAATATTTATTCGTGGAGTGCGGGTCTAGCTAAGGCCGCGCAGAAAACACAGTATTGCAGGACAACAGGGCAGCGCGAAAGTTCAACCCACAACAACAAAGTTGCCGTCTTCCTTTTTTTGGATGTAGTTTCAGCGCTTGTGCCGGAGCTACCGTTTCATTCACGTGTCATTACCCTGGCCGAGTGACAATGAGGTAGTAACCAAGGTAGATTCTAAAACGAGAAATGTGGGCTACTTGAGTTCTGGGTGTTAGCAGCCGATAAGCATGTTGTAGCGTAAATCTCATAAGTGACAGGTGTGACCTGACGAAGGTCCTGTAGGGCCCAACGTAGCTTGATAATAATTTCTCGCACAGTCGAAAACGTCGAGATGGGAGCCACGCGAGAACAAGAGAGCCTGAGGGAAAAGTTGGCCCCATATCGGCATGTGCTCCGCCTACTGCTCCCGAAAAACATGTTTGCGTTCTCCTTTGTAGGCAAGTAAAACGTTCAATAGTGTTTGTCATCGTGTTCCCACAGCTTGCTCAATGCCGAAGCAAAACAGTTATTTGCAACGTTTTCGCTAGCAGCTGTTTACCAAGTGAAAGCGAATCGTACGCTTCACGCTTAATGCCATTTTCACGCAACAGAATTAATAGCAGCTAATTGTGCGTGCCTGCAATTTGATGAATGTGTTTTGTTCATAACGTTTTGGTAATGTCACACGCTGAATTAGAAGCAAGTGCGGCTCCTTGGTTCATTCTGATAAGTAAGCAACGTGGTGCTAAAGCATCTTTGCTTCGTGTTGTTTCTCTTCTGGAGTTTGACAAGCTGTCGTTTAGTGAGGTGACTTCCACATGACTGCGCACGTTTTTCAAGCATTAGATGCACTAGGCGCATTCAACGAAATGCAGACACGTGTAATTAGCCGCGATAAAGCTCGTTGTGTCAAGATGGATTCCGCGTTAAGCGTGAGAGCCCACTTGGTAAACGGCTGCCAGCGAAAACATTGCAAAAACTACTTTAATTCGACATTCACATATTTGTAGGAACACGAATACAGATGCTATTTCACGTCTTATTTGCTTAGAAAGGTAAGTCAGAAGACTTTTTTTGGGTATGGTAGCGGGAGCACATTCTAAAAACGTCGCCTTAAAAAAATAAGAAGCAATGCTTGCGGCTTATTTTTCTTAGTTACTGTTTTTGAGTTTATCTCTATGTTAAGCAACGTACGCAGCAATACGTCGGCATTGCGATTATCAGCCAATACGCTTCTCATGTCGATACGTCCTACGTAAACGTACCCGTATGTTACACGTGGATTGTGCGTACGGCACTGCGCTGAACGTTTAACAAGGCGGCATGCACACAACGGTCGATAGATGGCAGCAATTTTAATAAAGTCTATTCCTTCCTCGGTTCACTGCCTTTTGGCTCTGATAAGTAGCTTCTAGTAGAGAAACCAGGCTGTTGACTCAATACATTTTCTTTGTCATTTCTCGTGTTCCGTCCGCCAAAATCACCACATTACTAAGAAATGAGATTTAGTGGGAAAACTTGTATTGATGTCGATGACGTAGAATCCTTCACGTGCACCTGGCGAACTGGAAATTAGGTAACAGACAAATTACAAGTCTAATGTTCTGCAGAAAGCATACGATTGCCTGGCCTCTGCAATTCTCACCCCTCAAAATTGTGCTGATCTTACAAACACAATTCACCATGTTCTCTCCTGAACAACTCTTTCCTCAATCAATTACATTTATACAATGCGAGCAGGCAACGAAGTATGGTTTCTCAATTTCTAAGGCCAAGGCATTTAGTTCAGGTATTCCGTAGATAGAGCGAACATTTGCGAGCACTCTATTTTGATCAGCTAACCCAGGTGTCCACGAACAGAAACGAGACGAAAAAAGCAGTGCAAATGCTCAGGAACACGCTCAAATGCGACCAGGCTACATGTGTCCATTCCGGTCAATTCCGTACTTTCCGGGATAGCGCTGCCAATGCATTCAGCAAGACGCAGGAGGAAACCTCTTTTCGACTGGAACGTATACCCGCTCTCTATACGTCTCTTAATATCTGTGCACGCCTCACGCTCCCGTGTTGGTGAGCAGCTACAACCTCTGTCGTTTCCAGCTGAGCGAAGCAGCTACAAAGAACGATTACTCAGTGCCGTCCGACAATAAACGGCGCCATCGAGCCACAAAGTACTTCGAAAACGATAACTGCGGAGAAACAAGAGCATCGGGCTCTAACTGAGAGCTTGGGGCAACCTAGAGAATGAAAAGGACACAAGCACTTCTTTTTGCACCAGGACATAAAATTGTGCGACTGACCGTGCAGTGGTACACGCGTGGATGAGTTCCGCTGATTACATTCGGATTCCACCTCCTTCCACTATCGAACGCGCGCTGTTTTGCAATCCCATCGATGTGCTCCAAGATAAAAACACAGGTGGAGTTCCAGATATCCTGATGGATATCGGTCACTAATGAGTTGTATTGTAGCATGGGTGTGAGCTTGAAAATTCTCCAGAACGGAGAATACTATAGCTAGGAGAACCGCAGAAACACTGCGTACAGTAGGTTAACCATAAAACATAAAATGTTCGATTCCGGTGTCTACTGCTGCGCAAAGTCTGATGGTTGGTTGCCGAGTTTCTCGATAATTGGTTATTGTGAGTAGGGTAAATTAACTGCCGTCTGCCACCATGTTTTTCCTCCAATTAAACTAGACTAGTGGTAAGCGGTAGAGCTTGACCGACTTCTCTGGTACATGCGCCCCTCGAGTTTCAAAACGCGGTAAGTTTGAGCGCGTTAAAAATGATGATGGACAAACATTATTAAAACGTGTGTAAGCTAACAGTTATTTCAAAAGCGCGTGATTTATACGCGCCCCACATGCGCAATAGAAGCCCCAAAGTGGACATGCTTCGCCCGAATAATAACGTATTATAGGAAGGCCCTACTGCATAATTTAGCTTTATTTTCTGGAGATACAATCAGCTACTTCAAGAGTCGAGATTGCAAGTTGGCTTTCAAAGAGCCGAGAAGTGTTTCACTTCCGCTGTAACGGTACCGACGTTATTACACCGTTATCGGCAATTCAGGTGCTATGATACTGTACGCTAATCGGAACGCTACTCTTCGCTCCTCACACCGCAGCGAAAGCTGAAGACTAAAGTCAATGACCTACTTTCATAATGTCGTATTCGCAACCTTACGCCGCTGCGGTTTTGGCCCGGTTGGTCAGCTGGAAGAACCTGATCTCCCTGGCATAGACGTAGTCATCCGGTTTGAGGAAGGTGTATTCCTAGCCATCACGTCGGACGGACTCGCATGCTTCGAACGGCATGAGTATGCACCAGGATTGCTCGTGTAGTCGTAGCTGATGACGAAGTGCACGTTGGTCGAGTACACGTTTCTGGCTGCCACGTCAGTCGCCACCGAGATAGCCACCCGGCCAGACTGCAGGGCATCCAACGACCACTTGGGTTCGTGATCAGCCTTTTTAGGGGAGAAGCTCCTTACGGCGTAGGTCACACGTCCGTGTCATCGTAGTAGCCACCTTTCGTTTAGTTCTTGGAATGACCGCTGGATGACGGTACTTCTATACGATGAATATATGATGAAAAGTTGCTAGATGGCGGTAATTGCAGTATTGACTGGATGGACGGGCAGATGGGTAGAGGCCCGGATGGACAGATGGACAGACAGAGAGGCAGACGCATGAACGGATGGACGGTAGCACGGACCGACGGACGCAGGGACAGACGCATGGATGGATACAGGAAGGACGCACAGATGGACGGACGCCCGGAGGTACGCCCGGAGGACGCATGCACGGATGCATGGATGCACAGACAGACGGACAGACGCAGAGACAAACGCATGGACAGAAGGACAGACGCATAGATGGACGGATGGTCGCACAGACAGGCGCAACGATCGATGGAAGCGCGGATGGACTGATGGATGCTTCACCACAGTCATCATCATGCACTCCATGGATATTCTGTGATTTTTAGGGGTGGAGCTCCTTAAGCCGCTGTTCAATTGCGTTCGAATTTTACGTAGTATAGTAGTGGTAGTAGTAGTAGTAGCAGTAGTAGTAATAGTAGTAGTAATAGTAGTAGTAGTAGTAGTAGTAGTAGTAGTAGTGCGCCACAGTAGTACATAGGCACCTCAACAGCTGGACTGGAGGAGCGGCACGCGCGCTTTCATTTCAATTGAGGAAGGAACCCATGCACGTTGATCATAAATATGAAAAGATAGCTTTTTCTGAATAAATACCCTACAGAGACAAGTATTGGTAACTTAATCTGAAATAAAATTTGCCTTGAATTTGATGCTTACTAAATTAAAAAAACTAGTATCAGAAGGATTCACTTTGAGCACTATCAGACCAGAAAGGTTGCCAGGTTGAGCTCTCTGGGCGTAACCTCCTTGGTTTTAGCAAGGTTAAGCGAGGGTTGGGCCGCAGTGCCACGAACTAGTGGCGGTGAAAGATGCGAACTAGACACGAAGCGCAGGTCGTAAGAGAGTGCGCGCGTGCCGCTCCTCCAGTCTGACCGCGCCACCTTTTCTTGAAATTTCCGCTGGATGGCGGTAGTTCTATATGATGACAATAA
>NW_023608381.1:0-29082 GCF_013339725.1 Rhipicephalus microplus | reverse complement strand
CCGGAACAAGGCCATTTGTTCTATAGCAGGCTATAAATGAAAAAGTTCACGACCGAAGCACGCATATGTGGTATTGGTGCATTGATGTTTCTAGAAATGTAACTGACCTGATAACTCATGACAAGCAAACGTGTATTACTATTTCACATCCATAGGACTTTTAGACAAAGACAAGCCGAAGGCAACTCACCCATAAACGCAAGTAACAAACTTGAAAGGTTGTGGCGGGTGGGTCTCATTCGGCGGGACTTGGAAAGCGTGTGGGCAACCTTTAAACAGGTCAAGTGATTAGCTCGTGCCGCTGGTGCCCTAGAATAACGCCTCGACCCACAGAAGCCTCATTTTGCCGTTTCATAAAAATGATCATTTTTATCTTCCACTTGACATTCCCACGGCTCTCTATCTTTTTACTACAAAAATGTGCAATCATTCATTCTAGGTTAAAATATGTATAACGAACCACTCATGAATAAAAGTGCTTGATTTCGACGTGTTGCTACTGCGATAGAAGGAGAAATTGGCAGTTCTCTTTTTGCTGACTTCACGAGCACTAGCCGACTTTGTGACTTCATTACTTGGAGTAGTAAAATCAGATGATATCAGTAGGTGCATCTCTGGTGTGGTGAAGGAAGGATTATGAAGCATCTCGGTCACCATGCCAACTTTGCTGCTGCCCCCTGCGATGCGGCAGGTGTGATAATATTTGTTTCGATAGGCGTAACGTGCGTAATAAATTCATCCGTTAAAAACTGGGGCACGATTCGTGTGCTAGAGGAGAGAAAGAGGGAAACAATATCATGTGATGAAGCTGATGTTCAGCGACAATGTTTCACTGTTGGTGATCCAGCCAGGATACATCTGGCCCTAGAGACTGCCTCTGAACAATCTGTGACCCACAGTTGTATTTCCGGTTGGGGGATCAGTAATGCTGCCTACATTTATGCTGGGTTGCAATATGCACTGTCTGAAGATTGTAAGGTTCCTACAGTTTAGGGCAGCTCCAGAGAATATTGTAAAAACTAGCATGCTCTCTTTGGCAGTTAACAACTGGGGTAAGTTGAGAGGTTAATGCATGATAGAATAAAGGGTGTAAGGAAATGATTTCTTGGTAGTTAATGTCACAGTTTGCAAATATACCACGATTCCCTATGGTTTGCAGTGATTCCGCCAGATAAAACTGTTGACTATGTTGGCCAGACATTCCAACATGAATGGTGTGTTCATGTTGGAAACAAGCCTCAAAAGATATGAATAGAGCAAAATAAAGAAAAAACACTCAAAAGAGAAAGAAAAAGACAGAAGGAGAGAAAGGGAAAACTGAAGAGAAACAAAAAGGATTCCCAGTGCCGCACTTTCTTCAGCATTGGCACTAGTGCAAAGCCGTCTAATTTTTTTATGATACCCCTTTTACACTGCCTGTGAATGATGTACATACCATGCTCATATGCAGCTTACCACAAGGCATCTTAATTTTTTCTTAATTGTCCTGCTGCAGCCAACCGAAAAAAAGTGCCGAAGCATAAAATCAGACTGAAAACCCACCCAACCCCGAGTGTTACTCCTCCATTGGGGGATTCGCCTGTGTGGCTGGCCGTGAGAATCTTAAGGAATGTAACACGATTGATGTTAAACGTGTGTAAACTTTGCTGTTTCGGGAACCATTGTATATGTCACGCCACCGAAGGGCCTTTTTCGGGTTAAGTGTGCGGACGTAGGTTTTCCAGGGGCCGCCACTTCAACAATCTCAACGCATATGCACACGTTGCAACATTTGCGAGCTATGCGATATTCAATACAAGCACTTAGAGATACTGTGCAGATTCAGTTGAAGACAAAAACACCCAGCATGGGGACTGCTGTGATAAAGAAGCTAAGAAAGGGATTCTAAGAGCGTCTCGTAGTACTTGTGAAGTTGGCCGAACACTTGGAACTAGTGACATCTTGAAAGCACTTATGGGCTACTCTTACTCATTAAGAACACATCTGAAGGACGAGCGAAAAAAAATCGAGGACCATTTTTATCCTAAGAGATAAACTTTACCGTCGGTCTTGCACAACAATCTTCTCGCAAATTTTCATCTTTTATTTTTGGCTATTTTTAAAATGAGATTTATGCGCGTCTTAAAGGAATTATGCATTACTTCGGCAATTTTCATCTTCAACAGGTAATATTTTGAATCCTGACACAGCTCCTCACGTTATCATGATCGCTGCCCAGATGATCATTTAGCACACGTAGCTTGGTGCTTATCGCATTGCAGCGCTGTCAGTGTTTAAACGCGGAAACATTCACAATGCGCAGGATTACCTTTATTTATATAATTGATAAATTTTCAGCATTAGTGTGAAATCCTCTTTTACAATGGCTTTACGAAAAAGATTATTTCTGCACATCGAATCTGAGAAAGAATGTTCATTCAAAACTAAGCAATTTTCGATTGCTTTCATTTGGTCCGACCTTTAAGGCTGAAAAAATTATAAATCACAAAATGATTATATGCAGTATGACGATACAAAAGGAGCTCTCGTTCGATAGAGAGGCATGTAATGCAACCCCTCCGGAACAATCTGCCTAACCTAAAACAGCTGCTTCCTCGTTCATCGGGGAATACGAGTGTCACGCCTACTCTGAGTCACCAGGTAAACACCATCCAGGTGCTTTCATGATGAGTCTTGACTAAAATGCAAGAAACATGTGACAACATAATAATTGATTCTGTGAGAGCGCTGCTTGAAAATTTTGTTGCAAATTCACAATCAAATGAAATATCCGTTGATCATTTCGGCGTTCACAATACTGAAACTATGGAGGGGGGGGGGTGAAGTCAGCTTCAAAATGGTGGCGTGAAGCCTGAAGGAAATGCAAAACTGGGTGGCTATAATTGCTTCTTTTTTTTCCCACCCACTGTTTTGCACCACTTTTGTCTACGTGCAATTGTATTTTCTTTCTTTGTCTACTTTTCTGCTTTTTTCTATACTTTGTGTACCTTTATCCCTACGTCTATTCTTTCCTCCGCGCTTCACATCTATCCTCTTTACGGCCCCTTCCCTCTCCCATTTCTTTTCTATGCTATTCTATAGAAAGTATCTAGCGTGTGCCTGACTGGCCGAGAGGTTTCATTGTCCACCTTCGAATCGTAGGTAGCATGTGTCTGGATTCCGTGTCCTCGACGAATCCCTTAATTTTTCCCCATAAAATTCTCCCTTCATCCTTCTTTCTCTCCTATACCCGTTATCTCACCCATTGGAGCATTTCCATTACAACACTCTGGTGGTTGAGTGGTTAGGATGCTCTAGTGCTGACCCACTGGTCACGGGATCGAATCCCACCATCAGTGGCTGCTCTTTCGGTAGTGGTGAATTTATGCTCGACACCCGCGCACTTCGACGTAGGTGCAGGTTGAAGAGCCCCAGGCGGTACAAATTTCTGCAGCCCTTCACTGCGGCATCTCTCATGATGACGTCATTGTTTGCGGCCATTCAATCCGCACGATTATTACTTCATTACATACCAAACAAACGGCGCACGGGTTCTGTAAACGAAAGAGAGGACGAATATAGCTCGTGTGGGTTCGTGATGACAACAATTTTTCTGTGCTGGACTACAACCATCAGCTCGTGTAAATAGCCCGGCTGTTAAAAAGAGTGGTGAAGTGTAACACGCTCTAACACCTTAAGGCGAAAGCCCTGTAGTGCATTTGGTAACATATCAAATTTACAATGAGTGATCCTACTTCTTCAAAAACATGACGAGGCGGCGTGTGAGAGACATACACTCAATGAATTTCCCATTCTTAGTAGAGTATACTGATTCCTCTACCCCCCTCAGAAAGCTTGATGCATCTCGTTTGCTGTTGGACTTCCACTGGTTTGTGCCCACCTTCGGTCATACGGACGCTTTCTGCTAAATAAACGAGCAGTTCTTCGAATCGCCACATTCAACCGGAACGTTCGCAAAGAGTATGAACTAGGTTAGAACGTCGCAACGCTGCCATCTTGCAACTACACTACGTGCAAAGACGTGGAAGTACGAATGGTTACCAAAAGAATATTTCGCTAAATATTCGTTATTGATTGGTGATGGCAACAAGCGGCAGGAATACGATGTGGTATTTGCCAACGCAGGTGAGAATGTGGATATGCTTGATATAGCGACATCTACGATGTTGCATTATTATCACGCTTTGTGATATATAGCATTTACGATGTTGCTAGGCTATCACGCTTTGTGATAAGTATACAGAGCCCCAAGCGGCTATTTTATTTTACACGCTGCGCGCCAGGACGCGCATGCATTGTGTCAGGTGTCGACACATTCCTTTTACTTTATGGCACAGCGCGGACAGCTACAGTCGTCGTTGGTTGGTGGCTGTCCGCGATTATTTCACCATGCTAAGTTCGTGCAAGGTTCCCACACAAAAAAGGGACATGACCGAAGACGGACTGCCTCCACAATACTTTACAACTGGTAGTGGCAGCTCCTCGTAAAATTCAATTCAATTCAATTCAATTTTATTTCATCCCAAGGATGAGGGCAGGCTCGGGAGAAAAGTGACGTTTTGTCACTTGAGGAGAACCCGAGCCTCCCTAAATACATGGCAAGCAACGTGGACATGAGTAAAGAAACATAAGCCGTGAACATATAGGCAACGAACATAGGCCATGAGATGTTTAGCGCAGTACAAGTCGGAAGATGCACGTACAGTAATGCTATATACAGAGACTAATATGCGTAAGTAGTTCGGCACAAATTCCGAAGTACAATGCAAAATATGACGGAATACAGAATACTATATATATGACAACAATGCTATGCATAGAAATTGCATGTACACACATACACATAAACGTACACACACATATGGAGATGCATATACAGACACATATATATACACATACATTGACACATATACATATACATATGTATATATATATACGCACATATATATACACATATATATATATACACATACATATAGAGAGTTCCATGAATGCCTGGACCACCATTTTCTCAATTTTCACGATAAAAGCACTTCGCTAATGTCACGTGCACTGCATTTCTCAAGGATTATTTTTGCCTCCAGTAATTTATTTAATAACAAAGGAACACTAAAACATAACATTTGTCGCCCAAAATTTGTTCTACAGAATGGAAGGTTCCAATGTTGTTGGTGACGAGTAGGGTACGGATTAGCATGCGTTTCCAGTTCAAAAATATCTAAGAAGGCACGATTGTTATGAAAAAGAGATTGCTTATATCTTATTGCTAGGGAATACTCGTAAAGTTTGTGAATTGGGACAATATTATAACGCTGAAACAGTTCATCTTTGTGTGCATAGTAGTCGACATTTGCTATAAACCTGATCGCTTTCTTTTGTAGTCTGTATATTTTATTTATGTTGGTTGCTGTCGTACTTGCCCATACCAAAAGACAATAATTTACATGCGACAAAAACAAGCTGTTATAAAGTGTTAGTTTAACAGAAACTGGAAGAAAATAACGCATTCGTGCAAGTATGCCCACACATTTTGATAGGTTGGTAATTAGATTATTAATCTGAGGATCCCACGACATTGTGCAATTAAAAAGTACTCCTAATGTTTTAACGGTTTATACGATTTCAACAGCCGCGCTACCTATACGTAATTTATTGTCTAAGGAAATCGGTCTCCGCGAATGAAAAACTACAGCTTTTGTCTTTGTTGCATTAATAAGTAATGAATTTCATTCACTCCATGTGTTTAAGCTTTCTAGCGTAGTGTTTATAAGTGTGGTCATGGCAGTCATGTCGTTACCTGTAAAAAAATGCTGGTGTCATCCGCGTATATTATGTATTTAGCTTTGTCACTGACCTTGACAATGTCAATTATGTATAGGTTAAAAAGCAGCGGTCCTAGAATGCTACCTTGCGGAACCCCTGTGGTTATTGCCTGGAAAGAAGAAAGTGAATCCTTAATTTTTACACATTGTGAGCGGTACTTGAAGTAAGATTTCAAGAGGGAAAGTGGAATGCCGCGAACACCATATACTTCTAATTTTTCAAATAAAGTATGATGACAGAGACGGTCGACTAAACTAAAAAAATTGACGGTCGACAAAAAACGGTCGATAAATAAATAATATTTTGTACAGCTGTAACATAGACTCGCTAGACACTCCGAGACTTCTTCTGGCAAGGAACCTGAACAAGTGACAAATGGTGGTCAGCCGCTTTTTCACGTAGTGTACGTGTGGGGTTTTAGGCAGGTTTCGCTCGATTATGACTCTCAAAAACCTGTGACTCCGGCTGGGTGACACCAATTGCCCGTTAATTGATATGCTGTAGGCGGAAATTGGCCTTCTGGGAAAAGCCACGACTGTTCGCTTTCCACTTGCAATAACGAGCCCTTGTTTACGTAGGTGGTGCGATGTCACTGATGCTACCTTCTGAAGTCGAGTGCGAAGTTGAAGTCAAGTCACACCTGGTGTCTGCGCACAGATGTCATCTGCATAAATGGAAAGTCATACGCTGCCTGGCTGCTTGCCAACTAGTCCAAATAATGATAGCTTGAATAATGTCCGGTTTTGCCCTCCGCCTTACGGGACTCCTCAGCTACTCTGATACTCGGGTGTCGGGCCATTCTTTCTGCACGTGAAAATACTTATTCTGTAGGTAGCTCTGAACAAACATATACATCCTACCACCGAGTCCTACTGCTTTTAATTTGCTGAGAATGGCTTCGTGGATGACGTTGTGGTAAACCCTTTAATGTCAAGAAACAGATCAGCGCATCACCGTTTGCAGGCCTTCTGGGGCTTTACATATGTCACCAAGTTAACTATATTGTCAATATATGTGAGCGGCTTCGTCCGAACCCGCACATGTCCTCTGTATTAATTTCGTAGAACTTTTAGGTACTATTCCAGACGTGGTAAAATCATTCTTTCCATAATGTTCCCACACAGCTTCGGGCGGTAAAAGGGCGGTAAGAGGAAATCGGGCGGTAAAAGGAAATGTCCAAAGGTGATTTGTAGGCTTCTAGAAGTGGAATCGGGCGACTTGACTTCCATTTCTGTGGAACCATGCCAGTTTTCCAGGAGTCGGTGTATAGCAGCAAGAATATCTTCCCAGCTTGATCTCATCACATCACATCACATCACTTTAATACCTTAAAGACCCCCATGTAGGAGGTATTTCATAAGGGGTGGGTTACAGGTAAATGTACTTAGGTTTTCAAATGGAAATGTGCGTGGTGGCCTAGGTGACACCTAGTGTCACCGTCTCCTAGGTGACACCGAGCGCGGTAGGAGATCCCGTCAGGTCCTAGCGCTGAAGAACGTCTACATAAAGCAAGCGCAGCCTTCAGTTCTTTTATTTAAAACGAACACTCCAATCGCGGACCACGTGAGGATACGGAACAGTCGGGTGTCTTCGTTCCATTTGAGTTGTCCCCGTAGACAATTCTTCGACAGAAAGATTCTGCGCCGTCAATACCTTCGCAGCGTAAGTGAAGTGCCAAAGATTTAAATGGGTGTGCGTCTGGCCACTCTCAGATCATCAAATGACTTTCTGCGACATAACGTCGTTCTTCATGACGACGAATCGCTCGTGTGTCTCAAGTTCAATGTGCATAACTCTGCGAGATTAGCTCACCAGAAGCGAACGCGTGGGACAGTAGGACACGCTTCAGTGCGTCCTCTAGGTTGAAGGGTGAGCCGCCAACATAGTCTTCTATGAATAAAATGTAGTTTTACCAATCGGTGCACTCGACGGCTCTGGAAGACTTCAGACTAGGAAAGCCGTCAACCTTCAGGCATGTTGGAATGTAGCCCCTGGTTTAAAAATCCGAAAATCAGTGCACTTCTGGCGATTTGCAAACGAGCGTGAGACGATACCCAAATAAATGTAGGGGATCCTTGTAGAAGCAATTATTATAAACTTGAAAAAAAGAAAAGAGGGCGTTGAGGTAATTCGACACAACATGGCTCCAATCCTGCGACCTTCGAACAACACGTTCAATGCTCTAGCACTCATCTACAGTGGCGGTCATTCCACTGTCAACATTATGGGCTAAATATGTGCATTATACGTAGAAGCAGCAGCTGGCGCAGCATGGTGCCATTGTGGAAGGTTGACTGGTAGCACGTTCTTAAAAAAAAGGAGATGGTTTTCTCATTCAATAGTTTAGTAATAAGAAACATTCCAGCAAATGTTATACACAGCTATGAGTGAGCGTTTGATCATAAATGCATGTTAACCATTTCCAGTTCCGACGAGGCTTGGAATGGCATCTTGAATGACTGGTACAAGAAAACCATGGGCAACCCTCCAAATCCGCGGTATGTATCAGATATCCTTCGGACAGCATCACCACGTCTACATTTTGTTAAGCAAGTACTAACACCTCTAAAGTTTAATGCCATATTGCTTTCATAGGTCACAAAACTCACTAATTAGTCGACTCGCACTAACTCAGATAAGGTTGTGAATTCGAATCTGAATGATATTAGGTGAGTAAAACATTGATGGGCTTGAGGCAGAGTGAGCCAAATAAAATAATTTTAGCTAGTCTTGAGTGAAAGTCACTTTCGTTGAGCCAAGTACTGGAATGTCGGCGTCCATGTGTGCTTAAGCGTACACAGGACTCCAGGATCAATCCTGTGTGAGGCGTGATCACCCTTATGGCGCATGCGCGGCTTTCTCCTTCTCTCCTCCCCTTCGGTCCACCCTCTCAGCGCCGATGCATGCAGTGACTGCTAGTCTACGCTCACTCCCTCCTTTTTTCCACTCTAGGCATCCTTCTCAATGGCATTTACGCATTACGCACCCACTTCCCCTCGGTTCTCTTCAGCGCTAACCCTTTCTCCCCTCGCAACTGCGGCACAGGCAGCGACTGCTAGCGAGTTAATTGATTAAAAAAAACAACTACAAAACCCAGAGCTCACGCGGCACAATCATTCACTGGCTATTTCTTATATATAGGCACTCGATCTTTACGTCAGCCTGCGGGTGTGACCGTTTCATGAGCAGGCTAGAGGCTCCAGGAGGCAGGGTACCCGTTTTCTGTGACGTTGACTGTAGGTCACCAGGCTATTAAAGAAGCTGCAACCTGGAATGAGACCATTTTCGGAAACGGGTTGCCTGACTGTTCTAGATTTAAGGCGGTAACAATCTCTTTGCACACAGGCTATAGCAAAGAATAACAACTGGTGGCGCGAAAGTGCTATGTAAATTGGTGTTTACGACCCAGAACGAAATCGGAAGAGTGTGCGCGTTGGTCAACAAGAAATGTGAGAAAGTTAACAGTGTTCATAAAAGAAACGCAGCATAAAACACAAGCTCAAGTTTGTTGAACGTGCACACAGTCTGGTGTACTGTATACCTCTGACGTGTGGTTGTGCATATATAGGGTAGACTTTCACGTGCATTAATACGAGGCTAAGGGAGCTTATATCCAGTCTGGAAGGTGACCCTATCACACATTTAGCAATGCATTACAATGAGTGCGCATGCACTTGTAGCAGGCGATGACGCCGGTGATCGCAATAATTTTGTGTGCGCATACCAATTCGTATGCCGAGGCGCACGGCGCAGACGCGAACAACATGCCTCACGTTATCTCCGGAGGGCCATGGAAGATACGCAGCCACGCCCCTTATGCTTGTCGCTTTCGAAGCCAGTTTTTCTTGGAAAATAAACTAGTCTTGTCCCAAACTTCAAGGAGTGTAGGTGCCATCTTTTCGCGCCTCCGTGGGGCGAGTACGCTACAAAGTGGTGACTTGGACGTTTGGAAAAACAGCAGCCATGTCAGACAAAGAAGGTACATTAAGCTCTCCTACAACGAACGCTTCAGAGTTAAAACTTCCTCATTTCTGGCCCAAAAACCCCAGGGTGTAGTTCAGCCCAATCGAGGCCCGCTTCGAGCTTCGACGCATCACATCGCAGGAGTTGAAATACCTGAACGTCGTTTCAGCACTGCCGCCTGACATCACTGACGTCGTGGACGATGTGCTCGCCTCCACTCTATCGGAGAACACCTACGACGAACTAAAAAGCACCGTCCTGAAACGTCTTGAGGTGTCCGAACAGAGCAGGCTGAAACAACTCCTGTTTAATGAAGAGCTCGGTGACCAGCATCCCTCACAACTACTCCACCGAATGCGTCAGCTGCTGGGCCAACAAGCGTCAGAGGAGGGTCAACATCCATTGCTTCGCGAGTTGTTTTTGCAGAGACTGCCACAGTCAACACGGATGATACTCGCTGGCTCAGATGACGTGACTCTCGAACGTCTGGCTCAACTCGCCAACTGCATCACCGACTGCACTGAGTCACCAAAAATGTCTATTGCTGCAACGTGAAGGCCCGAATATGCACACCAGTTAGGTCGCTTAGAGGACAGAGTTGACCGAATGGCTGCAGCAGTTGAAAACCTCGCCCTGTCCAACAAAAACCGGACTGCACGGCATCGTTCGCCGTCCCATGCTCGAAGCCCGCAGCACCGCGCACACTCAAGCGAGGCAGAGTAGAACATCTGCTGGTACCACCGTCGTTTTAGAGAGCAAGCCACTCGCAGCACCCATCCATGCTCGTGGACGAGAAACTCGCCGGCCAGTCGCTAACGGCGGAAAGCGACACGGGCCATCGTTCAAGCCACCTCTTCTTCGTTGTCGACCGCATCACCAGCACACGCCTCCTTGTCGACACCGGAGCGGAGCTAGCTATCCTACCCGCAGCAGATCAACATCGCCGGGGCGGCCAGTTCATTTCGAGCCTAATCGCAGTCAATAATACTGCTATTGCAGCATATTGCCACGTTCCATTTCCCAAGTTTTTGTTATCGTCCCAAAACACCTCACCATTCTCAGCGCGAACCGCGCCTGCAATTTTCGAGAAGGTTCGGTACTGTAGTAGATCATTTCGATAAGATCACGCCCACTGTGCGAACGGTACAGATTGTTCTGGAACCTACGCCGCCGCCAGCGATAACGCTGGAACATTCGACGGCAAGAGTATAAATGCCGACGCACTTTGCCGCTTGTCAGTAGTTGATCGAAGGCCGATGCTGCGTTCGCCGCTATCAGTCCGAGACTGCCATCTGTGCGAGACTGCTGCTGTAATTGGACTTTCCGTTTACCGGGCACAGGTTCACCCAAATAAACAGTTACATCCCAACACGAAGTCTCCTGTCTTCGGCCACGTCACGACCCCGCGACATCTGGTGGAGGTGCTGCTTCGTTAATGTACCGGACGCCCCCGTCAAGCCGTGAACCCAGCCCACGTCGCGGAGAAGACACCGACGCTAACCAGGAGCAGCGAACAAGCCGCCGACAGCAAGGGCTACCATCGGAGTACGGGATTCTAGAAGACAAGGCGCGGAAGACCAAGGCCATGACCGCGACTGCAGCGACAATGACAACCGCCGCATCCCAGCCCACGATGGTCATGCATCAACCCAGGGAACCACCAATTTTCCATGGGTCATCGTTCGAAGACTCGGAGTCCTGGCTAGAAACATACGACCATGTGGCCGCCCTCAACCACTGGGACAACGAAGAAATCTCCGTCGTGTGTACTTCTGCCTGGAAGACACCGCAAGGACCTGGCTAGAGAATCGTGAGTCCACGCTCCGAACGTGGGATGTCTTCTGCGGCGCATTTCTGCAAACGTTTGCGAGCGTCGCTCGCAAAGAAAGGGCCGCTGCTAAACTAGAGACCCGGGTTCAGCTACCAAATGAGAAGGTTGGAATTTTCACAGAGGAGATGACCCGCCTATTTCGTCACGCTGACCCAGACATGCCTGAGGAGAAGGAAGTTCGTTTCCTCATGCAAGGGGTCAAACAGGAGCTCTTCGCGGGACTAATGAGGAATCCACCGAACACCGTCCAAGAATTTGCATCCGAGGCGACCACCATCGAAAAAACCCTTGACATGCGCATCATACAGTATAATCGTCGCCTGACTCCAAAATGAGCTGCTGCTCAAACCAGTGACTCCGAAAACCTGCGTAAAACGATCCGAGCGATCGTGCGGGAAGAGCTGCGCAAACTGTTGCCCTCGGCGCACCCTCAAGTGGAGAGAGAGAGAGAGAATAAACTTTATTGGGTTCCAGCATGCGGGATTCCCTCCGGCCGCGCAGGGCGTGGGGTTCACCCTATCTCACGTTACACTAGAAGTCCTAATGTCACGCGGGCCTAGACCTCAAGGCCTTCGTGCCCCGTCGCCGCTCGGGTTACTGGGGGTGTCCCCCTTTCGCCTTTGCAGCGCCAGTGCGACCTCGAGCTGCCGGACGGCCCTTCGCTGGTCTTCTGGGTCCGTAGACCCCACACGCTGTTCTACTTGCGGCGGTAACACCGGACCGTCCGCGCTGTCTGCGTCACATCCCCAGAGTATGTGAGCCAGGGTGGCTCTCGCGCTCGCGCACACACTGCACATTTCACTCACGTAGAGTTCGGGGCACACGTGTCGCGCTAGCGATGGGGTCAGCACAGTCTCGGTTTGGAGCTGGCGCAACCTCACCGCCTCCCACCGGGTAAGATCCCTGTGCGGAGGCGGGAAGCCACGCCGTTGCTCCCTGTACCACGCGAGGATGTCGCCGTAATCGAGCAGCTGCTCCTCGCCTTCTTCTTCGGTCGCCGTCGTGTCTTCGGAGGCGGGCGCGGCCGCGGTCCGGCACGTGGCGAGACCACGGGCCGCGGCATCCGCCTCCTCGTTGCGGTTCGGAGATCCTGGTATCAGGTCCCTACCCATGTGAGCCGGGAACCATTTTAGCGTCAGCCTCGACTTGGACTCGTCGCTTGCCAACGCCCTAGCAGCCGCCCCGCACACGGCTCCGCGCGAGAAGCTACGGATGGCCGTCTTGCTGTCACTGAGTATTGTCCGCACGCCCGGGGAGCGCGCCGCCAAGGCTATCGCCATCTCCTCGGCCTGGCTCGCGCTCCGCGTACGCACGCTGCATGACGTGACGATCTTGCCCGTCGTTGCGGCGACCGCCGCCGCCACGTAGGCGTCCTTCTTCTTGACTTTGGCCACGTCCACGTAGACGGCGCCCTCGTCGTTCTGATGTTGCAGCAGCAGCGCCCTGGCTCGCGCCGCTCGTCGTCCCTCGCTTTCGCCGGGACCCATGTTCTTTGGCAGCGGATACACCACCAGTCTTCGCATGGTTGACTCCGTGAGTGGAGACGTTTCGTGGTCTTGTTCCTCGGGGGAGGACAGGCCCACTCGTTCCAGCAGCCGCCTGCCGACCGCGGTGCGGCCCAGGCGCGTCAATTGAGCAGTACGTTGGGCCTCGCCGATCTCCGAGAGCGTGTTGTGCGCTCCCAGAGATAGCAAGGCCGTCGTCTTGGTGCCGTTGAGCAGGCCCATGGCACCCGCATACGCCTTGCGGATGGCCGCGTCGATTCGCTTCCTCTCCGCTTCCGTCCACTTGTGAAAGGCCCCCGCGTATGCTGCGTGGCTAACTGCAAAGGCCTGCAGCAGTCGCAGGAGGCTCGCTTCTCGGATTCCTCGGGACCTTGACGTGACCCTCTTGACGAGTCTCGTCGCTATCCCGATCTTCGTTACTATGTGGTTGGCTGCCGTCCCGTTCGTGCGGTGGGCGTCCACGTACATGCCTAGTACTCGGAGGCTCTGGACGTGCGGGACCGGCGTGCCGTCGCTGGCTCGGACGACTATGTTGCGTTCCGCTTCTTCCGCGGCCCGCTTTCTCCATCTTCCCGGTGGTGGGAGCACCAATAACTGGGACTTCTGTGGCGAGCACTTCAGCCCCGTGTCTCTCAGCGTGGTCTCCACGGCGTCGATCGCTGCCTGCAGTCCGGCCTCGATGTCGCCGTCACTGCCGCCCGTCGCCCATATCGTGACGTCATCGGCATAGATGCAGTACCGGATCTTCGGTCCGAGCGCGTCAAGGCTCTTGGCGACGGCGATCAAGTGGATTCGATCGCCGACATTGTGCGAGAAGAAGTTCGGCAATCACTTCGAATTACCCAAACACCGCTGCCCGATCCAGAAACTATGAGCTACGCCGCTGCAGTGCGCCACAACGCTCCTCCCCGTCCACGCCAAAACGCCGCCCCGTCGCACTTTTGTCGCCGGACACCACCGCAGCCACCACCCCCACCGACGACCTACCGTTCACCTGCGGGCCAGCGCAGTGCGCCGAGGAAAACTGACGTTTGGCGCACCCCTGACCACCGCCCACTGTGCTACCACTGCGGCGAGGCCGAGCACACTTACCGCCGTTGCCAGTAGCGACAGATGGGAATGCGTGGCTTCGCCGTCGATGCACCACGTCCGCAGCCAGGGGAACGGCCACGTGACATCGCCGAATACCTGACAGGAACTCAATGGACACCCCGAAGTCCTTCCCGTTCGCCGTCGCCCAGCCGCCGCATGTCACCGCACCCCCGGCAGTACTCCGGCCCAACGCGGGGCCGGTCTCCTAGCCCGTATCCGGGAAACTAAGAGCAGCAACCGGTGGAGGTGCAGTTGCTGTGCGACGAACTACCGAAGATCCTCCGACGACGACGACGCCGTGACGGAGCTTTCCGAACACAATGCCAACCAAGCAAAACCCTGACGGCGAAAGCTCACTTACCGGAGGTGGCCTGACGACGCAACATGGAAGCAGCGGATCAAGCCGACGCAGCCGTGACCCGACGCCACGCCCTAACTGTAATGCGAGACGGCGAACTAGCGACATCGACGTTCTTATTGACGGCCACAGTGTGACCGCTCTCGTAGATACTGGAGCCGACTATTCTGTCATCAGTGGGTCGTTCGCCGTGAAGTTAAAGAAAGTTGGGACAGCTTGGAAAGGCCCTGAAAGGCCCTGTTACTTTTTTTTAAAGCCATAACCGCTCTGTCTTATAGCAAAGAAATTGTGTAAAAAACGCTTTGCAACCTTGTTTCATTCTGTTGTTTAGTGTGTTTCAAGTATGCTCACCCTGCTTGGACTTTTTGTCTGCAGTATTCTATAAATAAATAATAAATAAAATCCGCACAGCCGGAGGTGATCTCGTAACGCCTGCAGGAATCTGCACAGCGAGAGTCGCCATTAACGGCCATATTTATCCTACAGACTTTGTAGTCCTACAGCGTTGCTCGAGAGGTGTCATTCTTGGCATGGACTTCTTATGCCTCCATGGTGCTGTCATCAACCTAAAAACAAAGTCGATAACGTTATCCACAAAAAAAGCACTACCGCCGCGCACGCCGTCAGGACACCATGCCTTGAATGTGCTGGAAGAACAAGTCACCATTCCGCCTCGCTCAAGCGTCATTATTTTAGTCGGCGCTCCTAAATCACCAGACTTGGAAGGCGTCGTTGAAGGCAGTCAGCATCTGTTGGTCACCCGAAATATTTGCGTTGCAAGAGGAATTGCAGAGCTGCGGGGAGGCAAAGAAACGGTTATGCTCACGAATTTCAGCAATGAGTACAAACATGTGAACAAAGGAACAACGGTCGCATACATCGAAGGCCCCGCCACGGTGGTCTAGTGGCTAAGGTACTCGGCTGCTGACCCGCAAGTCGTGGGATCGAATCCCGGCTGTGGCGGCTGCATTTCCGATGGAGGCGGAAATGTTGTAGGCCCGTGTACTCAGATTTGGGTGCACGTTAAAGAACCCCAGGTGGTCAAAATTTCCAGAGCCCTCCACTACAGCGTCTCTCATAATCAAATAATGGTTTTGGGACGTTAAACTCCACAAATCAAATCAATCATACATCGAAGAAATTGTCGAAGCCACCAGTTTTTTCGCCCTCACCGATTCTGCGGAACCTGCTCAGAGGAACCAAGCCCCTCCAATAGCTTTCGACGTCAATCCCAGACTTCCGAACGATAAGCAAGAACAGCTCAAGGCCCTGCTCCTGCAATACGAAGATTGCTTTTCGTCGTCATCGAAAATTCGGCAGACCCCAATCACGAAACATCGCATCATAACCGACGAAAATGCCAGACCACTCCGTCAGAGTCCGTACAGGGTTTCGACGCGAGAACGTGAGGCCATGAAGAGACAAGTTGATGAAATGCTGCGGGACGACATTATCCAGCCGTACAAGAGTCCATGGGCATCCCCCGTGGTGTTAGTGAAGAAAAAAGATGGGACCCTACGTTTCTGCGTCGATTATCGCCGCCTGAACAAAATCACAAGAAAGGACGTGTATCCTCTCCCACGAATAGACGACGCACTTGATCGGCTC
Source organism: Rhipicephalus microplus (assembly GCF_013339725.1). Taxonomy (NCBI): domain Eukaryota; kingdom Metazoa; phylum Arthropoda; class Arachnida; order Ixodida; family Ixodidae; genus Rhipicephalus; species Rhipicephalus microplus. Next base: position 12,902 of record NW_023608381.1, on the reverse strand, counting down.
CATAAGGCCCAGTACTTTTCGTCAATGGACCTCAAGACTGGCTATTGGCAAATCGAAGTCGACGAAAGAGGCCGAGAGAAGACGGCGTTTATAACACCGGACGGCCTCTTCGAGTTTAAGGTGATTCCCTTCGGCCTTTGCTTAGCGCCTGCAACTTTTCAACGCGTTATGGATACAGTACTGGCAGGATTGAAGTGGAAAACTTGCCTTGTGTACTTGGACGACGTCGTCGTGTTTTCTTCGAGTTTCGACGAGCATCTTCGGCGCCTTGAAGCTGTACATCAAGCCATCAAGACGTCCGGACTCACACTGAAGCCAGAAAAGTGCAGATTTGCGTATGAGGAGCTCTCTTTTCTAGGACACGTTATCAGCAAGTCTGGAGTTCGTCCCGATCCACAGAAAACAGCCGCCATCGCCGACTTCCCGCCGCCCACTGACAAGAAGGCCGTGCACCGATTTCTGGGTCTGTGCGCCTATTATAGGCGGTTCGTGAAAAACTTCGCCCGCATCGCCGATCCTCTCACTAACTTTACCAAGGCCGGCGTGGAGTTCAAGTGGGAAATGCCACAGGAACACGCTTTCCAGGAGCTTAAACATCGCCTCCAGACGCCTCCGTTACTTGCCCATCTCGACGAATTCGCCGAGACAGAAATACATACTGACGCAAGCAGCGTAGGTCTTGCGCCGTTCTTGTGCAGAGGGCTGACGGACTTGAAAGGGTTATTAGTTACGCCAGCCGATCGCTATCCAAAGCAGAAGCAAACTATTCCACAACAGAAAAGGAGTGCCTCGCCATCATCTGAGCTACGTCGAACTTTCGCCCCTACCTCTACGGCAGGCCCTTCAAAGTTGTGAGCGACCACCACGCCTTGTGTTGGCTAGCCACTTTGAAGGACCCTTCAGGTCGCTTCGCACGATGGAGCCTGAGACTTCAAGAGTATGACATTACTGTCATTTGCAAGTCCGGCAAAAAACACTCCGACGCCGACTGTCTCTCTCGTGCGCCTGTCGACCAACCACTACCCGACGACCCGGATGACGAGTACTTCTTGGGAACGATAACTACCGACGACTTCGCTGAACGACAGTGGGCCGACCAGGAACTTAAGGCCCTAATAGAATACCTCGAAGGCAGGACCGCCGAAGTCTCGAAGGTATTCAAGCGCGCGCTTGCGTCGTTCTTTCTACGAAACTGTCTTCTACAAAAGAAAAACTTTTCACCGCTTCAAGCTAAGTACCTCCTTGTGGTGCCTTCAGCTCTGCGACCAGAACTTCGCAGTCCCTGCACGACGATCCGACGGCAGGTCACCTCGGTCTTTCTCGCACGCTCGCGAGGATACAAGAAAGGTACTACTGGCCACGTCTTACCACCGACGTCCCTCGATATGTGAGGACATGCCGGGACTGTCAGCGACGCAAGACACCACCGACAAGGCCAGCGGGACTTCTGCAGCCAATTGATCTACCTTGCCGACCTTTCAAGCAGATTGGTATGGACCTACTGGGGCCGTTCCCGACGTCGGCTTTCGGAAACAAGTGGATCGTGGTAGCTACCGACTACCTCACCTGCTACGCCGAGATAAAAGCCCTGCCAAAAGGCAGTGCATTCGAGGTGCATTCGAACACAAGATGTGGGACGCCATTCTTCCGTATGTGACCTTCGCATACAACACGGCGGTGCAGGAGACGACGCAGATATCTCCATACAAATTGGTCAACGGAAGGAGCCCGGCAACGACGCTCGATTCCATGTTACCCAACGTCATCGACGAAGAAAACCTCGATGTGAGCGAGCACCTTCAACGCGCCGAAGAAGCCCGACAACTTGCGCGTCTCCGTATCAAGAATCAACAGACGACCGACAGCCACCGTTACAACCTTCGACGACGCTTCGTGGAATACCAGCCCGGTGAACGTGTTTGGGTGTGGACGCCGATACGCCGACGTGGACTAAGTGAAGAGCTTCTGCGACGGTACTTCGGACCGTACAGGGTTGTTCGACGTCTCGGCCCACTTGATTACGAAGTTGTCCCCGATGGCATCACGAACTCTCAACGACGCCGATCGCGACCTGAAGTCGTACATGTCGCGCGCCTCAAGCCGTTTGATGCGCGTTAACAAACTGAAAGAGTGTTTTTTTTTGTATTATAGTTGTATCGTAATTTATTCATTGTACTTTCTAGCAGTATTATTGTACCTTCATCTTTAGTTAAAGCATCGGGACGATGCCTTTTTTTACGAGGGGGGCAATGCCACGTTCCATTTCCCAAGTTTATGTTATCGTCCCAAAACACCTCACCATTCTCAGCGCGAACCGCGCCTGCAGTTTTCGAGAAGGTTCCGGACTGTAGTAGATCATTTCGATAAGATCACGCCCTCTGTGCGAACGGTACAGATTGTTCTGGAACCTACGCCGCCGCCAGCGATAACGCTAGAACATTCGACGGCAAGAGTATAAATGCCGACGCGCTTCGCCGCTTGTCAGTAGTTGATCGAAGGCCGACGCTCTGTTCGTCGCTATCAGTCAGAGACTGCTATCTGTATGAGACTGCTGCTGTAATTGGATTTTCCGTTTACCGGGCACAGGTTCGCCCAAATAAACAGTTAAATCCCAACACGAAGTCTCCTGTCTTCGGTCACGTCACAACCCCGTGACAATATGGAGTCCAGTCAATGACGATAGACATCATACTCAGGCGTATATCGATGGCTCATCGTTATGGCCGACGTCAGAATCGCCATCCTGGGAGGGGACTTTCTGAGCCACTTCAATCTTGACGTCAGCGTTCGCGATCGTCGTCTCAAGGATAACGTCACTTCTCGCGCTGTTCAGGGACTGAAGTCTGGCCTGTCCTCATGCGGCATTTGCACTTTCAACCCAGACTCAAACTTTCAAAATATTCTGGCTGAATTCCCTGAAATCACCAAACCTCGGAACACCGAACTGCCAATCAAACCCAAGGCGACGCATCACATTGTCACCACCGGACCTCTCTATATCTATATCTCTCTATCTCTCCGTCTCTTTATATCGATATCTCTCTATATATATCTGTCTCTATCTCTATCTATCTCTGCCTCTATCTTTCTAAATCTATCTATCTATCTATCTATCTATCTATCTATCTATCTATCTATCTATCTATCTATCTATCTATCTATCTATCTATCTATCTATCTATCTATCTATCTATCTATCTATCTATCTATCTATCTATCTATCTATCTATCTATCTATCTATCTATCTATCTATCTATCTATCTATCTATCTATCTATCTATCTATCTATCTATCTATCTATCTATCTATCTATCTATCTATCTATCTATCTATCTATCTATCTATCTATCTATCTATCTATCTATCTATCTATCTATCTATCTATCTTATCTGTCTGTCTGTCTGTCTGTCTGTCTGTCTGTCTGTCTGTCTGTCTGTCTGTCTGTCTGTCTGTCTGTCTGTCTGTCTGTCTGTCTGTCTGTCTGTCTGTCTATCTATCTATCTATCTATCTATCTATCTATCTATCTATCTATCTATCTATCTATCTATCTATCTATCTATCTATCTATCTATCTATCTATCTATCTATCTATCTATCTATCTATCTATCTATCTATCTATCTATCTATCTATCTATCTATCTATCTATCTATCTATCTATCTATTTGTCTGTCTGTCTGTCTGTCCGTCTGTCCGTCCGTCCGTCTGTCTTAAACATAATAATCACGACATCTGTGCCATGTAACAACATGGCTACATGCCACACTGATGATGCGCTTGCAGCCATTTCGCTAGTTTCGCATAAGCCAGATTTCGTATTACGTGACGCCAACGGATGACGAAGGTATGTGACTGGTGCAAACAAGATAATCATGAGGTGCGTGTAATGTGAGAACATGACTGCATGCCATAGTCAAGGTGCCAATACGTGATGTGACGCAGTGCGCGTGCTCACCGGCGTTCACTTCGTCTGGTCACTTCGTTGCTTCGTTGAACGTCACTTCGTTGAACGTTCGGCGTTCACTTCGTTGCCACGCCAGGCACCAGTCCGGCCAAATACTCACAGGCGCGCACCGCGCTCCGTTGTTTTGACACATGCGCGTTTCAGCACGTCCGGCATCCCTTCGTCCTTTGGACGAAGGGATGCCGAACGCAAACGCCGGCGACGTGGCGTCGGTGATTGCGTGACGTAACACCGGCGACGACGTGTTACGACAATGTCACGTCCTAACACCAAGGGATCCTTTCGTCCAGGGACGAAAGGATCTCTTGGTGTTACGACGTGACGTCAATGAATGACAAAAGTACATGACTGGTGCAAGCATGATGATCCGGACGCGCGTTCATGTAAGAAGATGACAACATACCACGCGTGCTCGCGGTCGTTTCGCTAGCTCCACATGTACTAAATTTTGTATCACGTGACGTGGATCGATGACGAAGGTAAACGACACATTTAAACATGATAATGATGACATGGAAGTCGTGTAGGGCGTTCTTTACGTCCATGTTGTAACGTTGTTCTAATTTTAAAGTGACATATCGACCTTTCCTATTATTGCTTCACATATAATCGATTCACGCTGTACGTGGGATCTGCCAATGTTTTAGCTAACACCCGCCGATATATGCCCGTGGATTGCCACATGAAGGTAACTTAATTACAGAAGTGTCCATAGGTTAATAGGCGAGGGTCATTGTTCATGCTAACTAATTAGTACGCACTAATTAATTCGTTTATTTACCAAGTCAAGTACGCATCACAGCAATATACACGGAGGCATGAACGAATCCCCGATGAGAACGTACACGCAAACACGCACATAGAATATCAAGATTTAGTTGGTATCTATGCGCTGCAGCAGCCGCTTGAATGCTATTACTTTAGAATAGCAAACTGTCTACTGCTTAGCAGCCACACAATTTAGAAAAATAATGAACGTCTTTTACACATCACCGTCTGCCCTTTTATTTGCATATATGGGTGTCATCACTTAGCACGGAGTTTTTATATCAAATCAATCGACCAAAATAAAGGTTGGACTAAACTTTTCCAAAGAGTGCCATGATTACTGCAAAATATGCAGTGGTGTCTACGAGAGATCTGGCAACGAATATAGCTTAGTATTTATCTAGCTAATAAAAACCAAGAAGGCAGTCCTGGTCAATAACGGCAAAAGTTGCAAGCTCCACTAGCTTCTGGAATATACTAAAAAGATGCAAGGAAGGTTGTAAAATACGCTCTAAACAAGTAAACACATGGACTGTCAACTGCTTACTACAAACATTTTTCCCAAGATTATGCTGACCCAGCAAATACTAAAGGTAGCGGAAGAACTGCCGCTATGGGAGCTAAGAGTTTTGTTGTACTGGATGAAATAAGTCTCTAAACAACTATCGCTCAACCATGGCGTCTTTTGCGCCCTTTTGCACTGCTTAAGGCATCTGATGACCTCCAATTTATGTTGTTACAGTCATTCTTAGCTTGATAAATATGTCAAGGTATGCCTCTTCCAGGTTTTAAATAGTGTAGTAACGAAGTGGACCGGCCCGACCATTCGCGGAGAGAGAGAGAGAAATAACATTTATTTATACATCCGGCGCGTTGGAAGTCCCCGGCCTCGCAGGGTGCGGATGTTTCCTATCAAGATTAAGGCTATTAGTAAAGTCCGATAATCTCGGAGCCTAGACCTCGAGGATGTTGAGCTCTGACTAGGCGACAGTTACTCGGGTGCCTCCATGCCCGTTAAATGGGTTGTCGGCTCCTTTTCTCCGTTGCTTCGCCAAAGCCTCCTCAAGCCGCTGGATGGCCCTTCGATGCGTCTTCAGGTCTTCGGAGCGTATCCACACTCTCACCTCTTCGCGATACGTGGCGTCCTGGCACTGCCCATCCCCACTGTGCATAGTGCTGTTACACCCTCCCCACATGATGTGGCGGAGAGTAGCTAGTTCACCTTCCCGCAGTGGTAATGCGTGGGCTAAGCTATTTATTCTGACGAATAGAAAGGAATGAAATTGCGGCAAGTTACTACTCCTCAGTATGGAATAGGGTGCAATGGAGGCATCCAATCTACATAGGCAGACGGGTAAACCACTCACCTCTTTACTGCAAGGGCCGCGTGATATCACATTTGAGACTTGGAGAGTTTTCAATCTAAAACAGTGGCAGATCTGTTTTTGGTCATGTAGATACATATCATGCTTTACGGGCAATATGGAGTGTTATTATTGTCGGAATGTCAATTCTTTCACTCGAAAGTGACTTGGTTATTGTCTTGCAGCAGAACACTCCAAACACTATGGTGATATTTGAACACAAATAAGGATCAGTTGCTCCTGCACATTAGGTTAATTATAGATTCACTTTTCCCAGAATATCAGCGTAGCCAGCCGGACTGAGAACTGAATAACCTCTTAGCCCTTTCCTTTTCTCTTCCTTCAATGTGACAACAGGGAAATAGCCCATGCACAAAGCCCTGTGCCTTCTTGACTAGCCTAGTTGATATGCCGTTCTATTGTTATCATCACATAACCCTACGTTAAAACATTTCGTGTCTGTAGGGTTCCCGTTGCAAACGTCAATGCAGAGCAGAACACTTCGAAACACCAGGACGAAGGCGAATCTTTCCATGTTGGTAAGTGATGTTATATTTGCCATCAATAATATAGCAAGGAAGCACGCCTCATCTTGCATTTATTAGCAGAAGTTCCTTTTGTGCGCGGAGAGTACATAAAAAATGCAAATTCCATGTGGCTTCTATGACTCTTGTAGAGTTTCATAGTGATCTCACCTATACTAACAAATTAATTGAAAAGACTTTCACATTGCTTAAATAGGGAATATTTGTGATGCAAACAAGTGAAAAAAATAAATAAAGCGTGCACTGCCAGTTAAAGGTCATCACATGAATTTTAGAAGATCCGCACAATGCAATTCAACGAGCTCCTTCTGTACCACTCTAAATTTCCGGACACATCAACGTTGGTTACGATGTCCTATTTTTTATCAAAAGTTGTGACCTTCAGTACCGATGCATTGTCATCGTCTGTTCTTTTCTGAAGAACTCTTATAGAATATTTTGAGATTTGAGGTCTTTTGTTGACAGTTCTCACGCATCATTGTCACAGTAACGAAGAACTACGTTTGTTTTCAGGGCAAATTCATGCGGCCGAAAACAGAACCGCCTTGCCACACTCAGTGTGCAGCAGCAGCTCCTTTGATTATGCCGTGCCCAGCACAAGCCGTACGGTCATAGGAGCTTCAGCGTGTGGCGAAAGCACCATGCGGTAAGGGCGAAATTTTGAGCGCCATTACAGGGAAGCCAGCTTATGGGATGTAGCATAGCAGTAGCGTTTGGCTTCACAGAGAAATCCGAGCAGGTATGCGTCCTCAACTACAGCATTGAAAAACTGCATAGAATTGTCTGCAAGCTTGTAGCTGTTATTACGCATCTCCGCCGATCTTCAAGCTTTCGCATAGAATGTGCTGTTCGTTCAGCACAGGCCTGGCAAAACAGCTGTTCTGGTCGAGTACAGCCGCGTGTCGTGGATACAAAACCACCGTGCTAATTAACCAACACACTCTTAACCACCACCGAAGCATTCTGTACAGATGATTAACAAGTGATTGTGAAGCACGGAGCCCTGGTATTTACCATGTTCCGTCTCTGTCAATTCAATGTTACGTTACTACCGAACCCTTAATTGGTGTTTGGTGCCCGTGTGTTCTTTCATTATTTTGCGGACCAGGATTCTGAGTAAGGAGATTGGCTAAATTTCTGAGGCACATACGCAATACTGGAGTTTCTAACCACAGATGCGTTATAAAAAAAGTTCGCCACATGTAGCCGATAGAAAGTTATCAGGTTCAAGAGTCAGCATGCGCTCAATTGCAGGCCGAGAATTCTGTAAAAATGGTTAACAAGAGAACTTGAACTACACCCAGCTACTCTGTTGTGGTCCAGCTTTGCACGATTTAGTGACATCTGGGAATTTTTTTTCTATTTAAAATGCTCAAATGACAAGGAACAGATGCACATGGGCCATATATGTCTCCATATAAGACATTGCCTTCAGAATAGAAATAGTTACTCAAAACATCAATGACAGTATCCAGCATAGCATCCAGTAACGATCCTCTTGTTATACAGACGCTTGAGCTGCTTAGATGCCATGCAAATGGATGAAAAACATTTTAAAATGTCACAAAGCTCGCAATTTCGCAGATTAGTGCATGTAGGGTGGACAAATATGCTTTACTATATATCACTAATGCATTGGAAGAGCTTGTGAATAGCGGTTTTAAATATTAAGTCTTTATTTTACAGTGAAAGCTGTTATGAGATCACTTTTCGGGTCACGTGCAGTTGTTGTCCGCCGCCGCCGCCCACACCACCACCGCCGCCACTGATGTCCGTAACCACATTGCACTAAATTAGAAAAAAAATCTTCTAACAATCACACAATGGGGCTTGAACCCGGGTCCGCTGCGTGCTAGCCCAATATGCTGCCAGTAAGTTACGCTGGTGCTTATAACATGTCACACTTGCCTTAGGCAGGAACGACCTAGCACCAATGGCACACAGGGGCTCATACCCGGGTACGCTGGATGCCAGCCCAGTATTCTGCCACTGAGCTACACTGAGCTACACCGTTGCTTGTGACTGGTTGGGAAACTTGCCTTAGACAGGCTTGATGTTTGGAAAGCGATCGCGTTATTACAACCTATAAGGCGTTTTAAAACAGCGAAAAATACAACGAGTCGTCGCACGATGCGAAAAGCGTAACAAGTGGGCCGTCCGATGGTCCAATCCATCACAAGAGCTTGTTCTTCTTCCCTTACTATCTGTGGCACATACCTTTTCGTCCATAATTCCTCATCGTTGTCAGCCACTGCATGGACTTATGGCACAAAATTCTTTGCAAGGGTTTAGCGGATAGCATGCTTCTCAGAAGAATGACAAAAAATAGCATGGGGAAAGCGGACCACAAAAATTATTATTACACACAAAACTTTATTTTTGATGCCCTAGTGGGTACCAAACAAGTGTGCTTGCAGTAGTTACCCAATTTGTGTTTTGAAAAGGTCTGAAAGGCCGCTTTTGTAGCTTTCGCTGTGACATTGCAGCGCCTACCACGCAGGCTAGCGTTTTTTGCAACTGTACAATAATTTCAAAACTACGTCTTTTATCATGTCAATGCACGTCAGTGGAACTTGCTTTATTTATATATTTCAATATTTTGAAGAGGCTATTATTTTGTTACGCCTAGTGGTAGAAAATTTTGTACGGTGACTAAGTTCATTAGGAAAGTCGTACGCTCAACGAAAGTGCGAGCTTTGGGGGTGATTGCTTTAAAGGTAACATTGATTCTTACAGCCTTGCGATTGTACCACACATCAACAACCCTGGAATAGCTCCGGAATATTGGCGTCGTGTATTACCAAAACGAGCTACAGTGAAGGAAGAAAAACAACCTTTTTTTGCTTTGTTGCAGCGCAGAAAACGGCCGCGATTGCTTGCGCACATGTGTTATCTACTCCAGATGACGTTATATTGCCACGTTCCATTTCCCAAGTTTTTGTTATCGTCCAAAAACACCACACGATTCTTAGCGCGAACCACCAGATGTCACGGCGTCGTGATATGGCCGAAGACAGGAGACTTCGGGTTGGGATTTAACTGTTTATTTGGACGAACCTGTGCCCGGTAAACGGAAAGTCCAATTACAGCAGCATTCTCGCACAGATAGCAGTCTCGGACTGATAGCGGCGAACGGAGCGTCGGCCTTCGATCAACAACTGACAAGCGGCGAAGCACGTCGGCATTTATACTCTTGCTGTCGAATGTTCTAGCGTTATCGCTGGCGGTGGCGTAGGTTCCAGAAAAATCTGTACCGTTCGCACAGTGGGCGTGATCTTATCGAAATGATCTACTACAGTCCGGAACCTTCTCGAAAACTGCAGGCGCGGTTCGCACTGAGAATTGTGTGGTGTTTTGGGACGATAACAAAAACTTGGGAAATGGAACGTGGCAATATACATCTGTGTAAAGTTATTTTGCTTGGGAGAATATGCAATGTAATATTTCGCTAAGCCTGCAGAACAACGTTGTGCCGATGTGCTCAGCTGGGAAGTCGAGTAGGCTTAGAAAAATAGGTACCGCAAACACTCAGGGACGTGATTGTAGGTCGAAAGTCATTCTCAGAAAAAAAAGCAGTCTCGTGACTTGATGCTGAGGAATTTCTCTACTCTAGAGGTACGAAAGTTTGATTAGAGGTTCATCTCAAGTGACTGTACATACTGTTTTGTCGTATGGAGTAGTAGTGAACGAGTAGGCATTGATTACTGTATAAATACAGCGAGGAAATTTTATAAGTTTGAACAAAAAACAGTGTGCACTTCTAAGAAAAATGTGTGTGTACGTTATGTACCAATCTTGAGTTGTTGCTGATCAATGCTAACGAATGCTAAAAAATGCGTAATGCTAAAGAGTACAATTAACCGAGTAGGCCTCACAAAAGCTATCATGTTTATCCAAACTGTCTATTGACAAAAATAGGCTACTGTCCCTAAACTTAATTGTGTGTGTGTCCTATTACATGCAATGTCTCATATCGCAGAGACGCTACTGGCTTCTCACAGAGGGAAAAGTGCGAGGATGTGAGCGTTTTGTACGGTGGCGTCAACCGCGGCCAGAAGCCACCGGGGGAACGACGCCACAAGTGTCAGTGTGTGACAAATCATTTCAAAAGAGAGCAAACTCAAGAGACATTGGCGCACGCATACGGGCGAGAAGTCCCATCATTGCTTCATATGTCAGAAGTCATTCTCAGAAAAGAGTAACCTCACAGATCATATGCTCACACATACAGGTGAGAGGCCCCATAGTTGCAACGTGTGCGATAAATCGTTTGCACTAAAGAATGCCCTCGCAAGACATCTCCGCATGCATACAAACGATAGGCCATACCATTGTAACACGTGCGATAAATCATTTGCACAAAAGAATGCCCTCAGAATACATATCCGCGTGCATACAGGCGAAAAGCCATATAATTGCGGATTTTGCGATAAATCATTTGCACAAAAGGGTGATCTCGCAAGACATCTCCACATGCATACAGGCGATAAGCCTTATAAGTGCGGATCATGCGATAAATAATTTGCACGAAAGGATAACTTCATATTACATATCCGCATGCATACAGTGATAAGCCTTACAAGTGCGGATCGTGTGATAAATCATTTGTACGAAAGGATAGCTTTATATTCCATATCCGCATGCATACAGGCGATAAGCCATATCAGTGCGGCTCATGTGATAAATCATTTGCACAAAAAAGTGACCTCACAAGACATCTCCCCATGCATACAGGCGATAAGCCTTATCAGTGCCGATCATGCGATAAATCATTTGCACGAAAGTATAGCCTCCTACTACATATCAGCATGCATACAGGCGATAAAGCACATCAGTGCGCATCATGCGATAAATCATTTGCGCAAAAAAGTGACCTCACAAGACATCTCCACACGCATACAGGTGACAAGGCATATCCTTGCGGCTCGTGCGGTAAATCATTTGGACGAAAGTATGACCTTACAAGACATCCGTGCATGCACACAGGCGAGAAACCTTAAAGTGTGCTACATGCGCTGAACCATTCGCACAGGTGGGATATTTTCGTGAGCACAAACGCACGCACAAGGGTGAGATAAACATTAAACTTGCAACGTATTGGCTAAATCATTTCCACGGAAGGACAGTCTCGCATTACTTCACTACATGCATACAGGCAGGCGAGAAGCCCTATCATTTCCACGTGTCAGATAGATTATTTGAGCTAAAAGGTTGATCTCGTGGCACATCGCCTAATGCGCGCATAATACAAGTCTTACCATTGCAACAGCTGTGGTAAATCATTTGCCAAAAAGTCCTCTCTCGTGGCACTTCACAGGCGAAGATTCGTCAAGCGCACTACCTGCTCTAACTCCTTTGCATGGCTATGGACGCTTCGTTCCATAAATGTATGCATACACGTGAGATGGTCTTTAAATACAAGTTGTGTGCCAGTTCATAGAAGGCATCAGCTCTTGAAAGGCATCAACGCACGCAGAGAGTCAAGGAAGCGTGAGCCTGCCAAAAAAAAATTGCCCACAGCTTCCCTCGGGGGAACACTAAGGAGGATGCGGACCATATAATTGGTTAACGGGGTGTTAAAGTGCGACTTACTTGGGTCGATGGCTAAATTGGTTAACGTGGTTGTAGGAGGGGGTGTTAAATGAGTGAACACGTACACACGTATGCGAAAGGGCGGCGCTGGTCGAAGGGACGTCGATCATTGTGTTTGTGGATTCGTTGGAATTCATTTCACCGCGACCTTGGACGTCGACGCGCCGTACAAACCAACCGACGAGCGGCAACTGAGCGAGCGAGCGCCGACCTTGAGTATATATACAGCACGACGGCGCATGCACTGTCAGCTGTTGAATGTTCTCGAAGCGCGACGCCACATGCGCGTCCACTGGAGAATCAGGAGAATTGTAGATGTCGAACGCGGTGTGTAGAGGAGGAAGGGTGCACAGATGGTGGAGGAGTGAAGCGCGCGCGGTGTGTAGAGGAGGAAGGGATGCACAGATGGTGGAAGAGTGGGCGACGGCGCATGCGCGCGCGTCAGCTGTCGAATGTTCGAGAAGCGGTGTGGACGGCGCGGACGACGCGGACGGCGCACTACAAGGCGCGAGTATAAGATGCTCCGCATCTAAAAAAGAACAAGGTCACTCATACAGGCGATGTACCTCCGTGTGATGACGTTTTTAAAAACTCATCGTCATACCTAATGACAACCAGACGTTGACACTTTCACAGTCCCAAGGCTGTGTACGCATTCACTACGGAA
>NW_023608380.1:0-62157 GCF_013339725.1 Rhipicephalus microplus | reverse complement strand
ACCTCCAGCCACTTCATCAGTGTCTCATTATCGACGCAGTTCTCCCCAAGACGCCCTGACCATACATCGACTACGGAATCATCTCCTGGCCGCACACAGCGACCAGCCACCATCTTCGAACGTCTCAGCTAACGCAGTGACCGGACGTGAACCACGAAAGTACATCCCAACCTTACACCAAGACCAGCATCATGACAGCACCATCAGACGACCTTGACATCCCCAAGTACACTTATCAGCGGACGGCGGAACCGTACAGGACTGGTTCAACCTTTTAGAGCTCCACGCCGCCGCTGCATCCTGGTCGGAACGGGAGATGATCATCAACTTTTCTGACTACATCTCAGGTGAGGCATTCAAATTTTACCTCACCCACATCTTCGAGAACGATGAGTCTTGGAAAAAGATCAAAGAAGAAATGATCACCCGTTTCAAAGAATACTATGAAGACCTGTCCATACCTCATCAGCGGAAGGCTTTTCAACTCGCCCATCAGAGTTACGTGAAGTCTTCCCGCAGGAAGCCTATTTCCCAAACGAGACCTCAGAGAAAATATACCACCATTGTATCATCATATGACTCTTCCAAAAAAACATCACGCATTCGAACACCGACTGGTAACATGCACGTCGCAACAGACAAGGTAAAGCCTCCGTATACCGAAGGGAATCTAGACCATTTCGGCAAAAGAATAAACCTAAAGCCGGCTTTCCCAAAAGCAATGAAATCGGCATTTTCAACGTGTCCACTGCACCACAACAATTCACATTTTACTGAACCACCCGAATCCCTTGATGCTTCGTGTCACACACAAGGCCCAGACGGTTTCGAGCGTGCGACGGATTTTACGCGTGACGAGCTGGTGAATCCTCACAATGCCAGCCCCTACCCTGACGTTCCGGACCAGGGTCATTCGGCAGACATTGTCAGCCTAACTACGCTGCAAAAGGAAAAACATACACCATCAGAACCACCTGAAGCCATGTCTGTTGTGCCCTCATCGTCAAAAGATAACACACATGCGAGTCGAAGCACTGCAGAAGTTTCGAATCCGCCAATGCCAGAACATTGTCAACTGACAAAAGCATTTACAATCAATGATGACGCACAACCTTTTTGGGAGCTTTCTCATCAGTCTGTCACGCTGCTTTCATCGCAAAACGAGCCCAGCAGTAGACTGCCGACTATCTAGTGATCACAACATTGTGCAAAGAAAAGGAGACTCATGTTCCTGAAAGATACTCATCTGACCAACTTTCACAACAAAACGAGCAATTTGAACAAATGCAACTCCAAGAACCCCAGGCACTACAACGCTTACTTCAACAAAAACAGCGAACAAGCGAAACCTCATCACGAGCATACTTGTGGCTTAATCGGAGACAACACCAATTAAAGAAGCAAAGACATAGTCAATCCCTAAACCATCTTAACAGAAAGCAACGTCGACAAAGTTTTCTGCACCAGTTCTTAAAGCCATGTCTGCGATGCAACAAAGTGAGAAAACGCCACAGAAAGTTACGAAAAAGACATGAAGCTACTACGTATACAACGGAGAAAAAAAGACATCATCCAATCATCCTCGGTTCTCACGCGCGCCGACTAGAAGCAAAGCATCTATTGCCACGACGGCGCTGGATCCGGTGCCAAAGACATATATCAATCCAATGCTACACAGATTTCAAGCCTTGTTCGTTCTTCACAAGACCTCAAGTCGTGTCATCATCAGTGGAGATGTTCAGGGCAAGGTTATGCTATCCAGGGCACAACAGCCAGCCTCGTCCACCAGAGCTACCCTAGATATGACCGGACTGCTGCCCTATACTGTGAAGGTTTTGTGCGAGTTAAGCAACTCCCTCCTGAAATCGAACTACCGCGCATTTTGACATTCTTCACTTTATGCTTTTTGTTGTTTTGTTGATTGTAACTCGCGCATTCTTTCGGGAAAAGGGGGAATCATGTGACGTATGAAGGCATGGTAGAAGCCGAGGAATAAGTGCTCATAGAATAAACATGGAGTATGAGCCGGGCCACGTCACCCATTCATTGTAGCATCATATGTATATATATATATATATATATATATATATATATATATATATATATTATATATATATATATTCGACGTATGCATGTGGGAGGTATATATTTTTTTTCTGCCCACAGAAGGCACCTCGACACCTCAGATATACTTCCGGAGCCCTTGCACCCAGCGTCGAACCTCCCACTCCTAAGGAATCGACGAACGGTGCCAGTTCTCGACCCACTGATTTATTGTGGCAGTTGCTGACCTACACCTGCAAACAAGCTTTATATCTTTCACACTTTCTCAACTTGTTGCTTTAATCTGGACACCTGCTAACTGAGGCTTCATTGGTATTGAGGTGGCCCACGCAAGCGCTCGAGCTTTCATGATCCGAGCGCAAGCTCGCCTAGGAGACGTCTCAAAAACCAAAGATTTACCTAATGCATGTACATATGAAGAGAGACTACTTACATACAAGGACATTCGCGAGCACTACCGCCTTGGTCGCCGAACCCTACTGCCCCTACAGCGTCAGACTCCCGCAAGCATAAGGTCCTCTGCCGTGAACTACAAACCCGAACTTTTCTCTCCCCTACCATACGCCACAAAATTTATCCCAGAATATACCCCAATTCAGACTAGGTTTTGTGCGGTAAGAAAGCGGACCTTAACCATAATATGGGGCAATGTCGAAATAACTCCCCTTCCCCGAGCCTTCATAAACAAATGAGTAATCAAGAGCTGTGGGAAGCTGCTGTGCTCAGCTACAACCCCGACCTTCAGGAGGCTATCCTGAGGTAGGCTCAGGTGGTAGAAGAGGCCTACCGCGAGTGGGATCCCTCGCCTTTTCGAAGCCCCTTTCCCTTAAGATGGGAGAAATAAAGTTGCTTCTCTCTCTCTCTCTCTCTCTCTCTCTCGCCCCGTGCTCCTTGTTGGCGAAGAAGGGCGGGGCGGCCGCCTCTGAGTGCTCAAGTAATGTGACATAACCTAGTTGAAGCATAGCGTCCGAGATCGCTTGCAGGTGCGCACTCTTGGAGGTCATGGTTAAAGCTCCTCGATAGCAGTAGGAAACCTTGATCGAGCGAGCATCGGACAGCCTCTTACGCAGTTATGTTCTGTGTCTTTAACTTTATGTTATCGCATGACGGCTCATTCAAATCGTGCTGCCTTCACATGCACCAACAGCTTTTCCCCTCTGACTACTTCGAGTGTAGCCCCGCCGCGGTGGTCTAGTGGCTAAGGCACTCGGCTGCTGATCCGCAGGTCGCGGGTTCGAATCCCGGCTGCGGGGGCTGCATTTCTGATGGCGGCGGAAATGTTGTAGGCCCGTATGCTCAGATTTGGGTGCACGTTAAAGAACCCCAGGTGGTCGAAATCTCCGGAGCCCTCCACTACGGCGTCTCTCATAATCATATGGTGGTTTTGGGACGTTAAACCCCACATATCTATCTATCTTCTTCGAGTGTAAGAACACTGGCTTATTATTTAAAATTTCTGAAGTAAGCACTGTAGCAAAGCAAAGATGTCAACGAGGGATGCATGCCCTGGTGGAGTGGCATAGACACGAGCAGGACATGGTACGCCGCCGCGCTTTCGCGGCTCAAGCTACGAACCTCTGCTTCCCGCGTTGCTGAAGCGCAGTAGGCGTGAGCGCTGACGTAGGTTTAAGAAGCGCACACCATGCTGATTCCCTTTATAACTGACGATCTTTCAAGGTGCGCATACCGAGTAGGAGTGTGATACCGAGTAGCGGTGTTCAGTTTGTGCTTGTTCATGTCGTATTTAAGCGACTCACAATACGCTGTGATCTTGCAAATATTGGAAACTTCATTTATCAGAACGAATAAATGATAATCATGGAGGAGGGGGGAGTGGTCGCTAAAACCAAGTGCCACGTGGCGTCAATAGGGCTGCGTCCACGTGAAGTGGTGCTATAACTACAAAACGCCATTAGAGATTGTTCCGGCCCTCAAATATACAACGAATGTGTAAAGACGTGCTTTCGTGTTATACCGATCGCTATGAAGAGGGAGGGGGGATCTGCTATGTTTTTTTATTCCTCTTTTTCGGCAGTAGAAAGATTAAGCGCACTCACCAGCTTGAAATAGGCAGCTCTAGTAAACAGACAGAGAAGGGCCTCTTACAAGTAACACAAGTAGCGCATAGAACCATAAGATGTTCAGTGTGATGACAGAGACAACATAGTGACGAAATCGTTACATAACTGCGTCATCTAAAAGGTTCTGAGAAATATGCCGCTGTACAAGTGTGAAACTGAAAACTGTATTGTGTATCCAAGAAATGATGCCGTTCTGCTTTGGTTCGTATGAGAATGACGGTATCGCAAATAAATAAATAAATAAATAAATAAATAACTGCTCCCGCAGACGTGTAATTTATATGACTACACGGATGGGCAATAAACAACAAAACTGAAGCATAGCGAAAGAAAGTGTGCGGGAAGTCGATGAATAGAAAAGAAATAGACAAAGAGCGTAGTTTATCTGTCTTTTTGTTTGCTTACAGTAAAAGGTAACGTCAAATTTGGCGCTGTGACAAAGCGTCAGCCTTGTCACCGGCAGCACCGGACAACCCTCTGAATGATCGGGCATGAGAATAGCGTCGCGGACAGCGGGCATCGAGCATGACATAATGCAGTACTTGACAGTGTCCTTAGACGACTGCACTTCACTTTCAAAGAATTGCTAGTAGAGAGGTCTTTGTACTCTGCGCTCCTTGAAGCGGACCATAATCAAGCAACATTTTACAATGCCTTCCCTCCGGAAGTACACACATCAACAAACACGCTTATACGTTATTGGATAACGGGAGCCTTTCACCAAATGTCGAAGTTGTAGATCATACTATGTGTCGGTCATTATTGTAGGAGCTGCGTCGTATTCATAATATCAAACACGACGCGAAGCTCACTGACCCCCGTTTATCTTTTCGTATTTTCGGCATCGTCTCCTTCTAGCACTAATGCGAGTGATGCGCCGCTCTTCTTATGAAACGTTGTTTATTGGCTTCGGTCAGTGCGTTCAGCAGATTCTTGTCAGTCTTCGACGAAGTGCCTTTCTGATCTCACACGGCAGTGTCTGATGGCTAGAGAAAAAGAGGGACAGATATTTCCGTATAAGTTGTGCCCAATTTTCTTCCTGCGAGTGACAAGCTGTCAGGCGTATGCCTCGATGTCCCTTACCACGATTGATTGAAACAAAGATGGCGAAGTACAAGTAACCAAAATGAGAAAACCAGAATCACTGAGGTATATCTTGACAGAAAAAAAAACTCGTGACGTTGCCAGTCGACCAAACTGCCTGACGTGTTACGAAGACAGTTATGATGGAAGCAATGTGCCTTAACAATACATTTAAGGGAAATTTGATGCAACGTGAGCAGCTTCCCGTTTTTTGCCCTAGCAGATTTGTACAGGAACAACGTAGCCAAACGTGAGGAGGAAAGATATAGCCAAACGTGAGGAGGAAAACAGGAGTAATCCGTTTCCGCAAATGTGAAAATAGATTTCATCTGTGGCCTCACAAAATTCATGGAACTGGCAGTTCTGTTAGAATGAAACCGTACTGTGAGATTAATCATAGGTTACGAAACATTGCGGTGTCAAGATGAAGGAAAAGAAAGATGTGGGCTTGCAACAATACCAAACAGCTCTTTCGAGGCTGGCCAGAACTATAAACATTGAATCTTCAAATCGTAGCTTCAAATATAGCTTACGAAATAATAAAGTTTTAGTTCCGTATTGCCGATAGTATCATCCTCTGGGTTGCTGAGGGAAATGACGGTGACGTAGAGCAAACGCTGCAGCAAGCCGTCGACGTGGTGCAGGACTACCTTCGCGACACTGGCCTCAAATGTTCCGCCGCTAAATCGGAGCTCCTGCTCTATAGAACCTCGCACAAAGGCCGTAAACGCAAGAATGCCGATTCCGCATTCGAGTGCGCATATAGAGAAATTAATGTACGCACATCAGACGGCGCTGTCATCCCACAAGTTAACACCATTAGGGTACTGGGCTTGCGCCTGTCCGCCAACGGCCACAACGGCGAAACCGTTCGCAGACAAGAGGGCGCGGTCAATGAAACAATTCGGTTGCTGAAACGAATAACAAATCGGCATAGCGGAATGAAGGAAAGCAATACCATTCGCCTGGTACATGATTTCGTTATGAACCATATAACGTACGTCGCCTCCTACCTCAAGTGGGAGGCGACTGAACGCACCAAACTAGATTGTCTCATACGCAAGGCGTACAAACGCGCAATCGGATTACGAGCCAATACCAGAACGGAAAAATTTCACGAGCTGGGGCTGCACAATCCTCTAGATGAGATAATCGAAGTACACAACATCGCCCAGTACGAACTTCTGGCGAAGACCAGAACTGGCCGACACATCCTCGAGACACTGGGTATCAACTACCGTACGCAGCGCGGCGAAAAGGTCGGGATACCTAGACGTATTCGCGAGCGCATCGTCGTTCTGCCGTTGCCTAAGAGAATGCACCCGACACATCACATCAGTCGGCGCAATACACGCGCCCAAGACCTTGAAAAGAAATTCGGCAATAGCAAAGACACTGTTTACGTGGACGCGGCCCGTTACGACTGCCACCGCGGCTTCGCTGTCGCGATGACGGATCATGTAGGAACTTGTGTCACGAGTGCGACGATAGGCACGGAAGAGACGGAGGCGGCCGAAGAAGCTGCCATAGCCCTCGCGATAGCCACCACGGACGCCGAGGTGATAATAGGCGACTCGCAGGTGGCGATACGCAACTGCGCCGGCGGCCGGATCTCCCGCGAAGCGGCCGGCATTCTCCAAATTCACGAACGAAACATCTGCCGCAAAAACGACAGTTTCCTCGTATGGACCCCCGCCCACACGGACCCTCCGCTTGCGTGCAACGCGACTGCCCACGCCGCGGCTCGAGGGCTTACACGCCAAGCTGCGACGCCTTCCGACAGTCCCGATGTCTCGCACACTTCGACAGCGATGCGGGAATGGACGTGGGGGGATCGCATGACCACTTTCAGAGACATCACGCAACACTACAGACTGAACAGAAGCAAATATCCACCACTCCACGCCAAACTAAACAAGAAACAGCAGGTTGCCTGGAGACAACTATAGACACACACGTACCCGAATCCGGTGATCCTTCGCCTCTGCTACCCAGGCATTTATACGTCCGATGCGTGTAAGGCGTGCGGAGCCAGAGCGACGCTGCAGCAAATGCTGTGGAAGTGTACCGGTAATGCGCAGCAGTCCCCTACGAAACCGGTAGACATGGCGGTCTCGAACTGCGAGGCGCGATGCGAGGCGGCTCTGCTCAGCCACGACCTTGCCGATAAACTGTGGGCCGTCCGGCATGCCCAGGATGCCGCCTCCCATCGCACCTCGCGATGGGAGGCGGCATCCTGATGGAGGCGGCATTCTGACGGAGGCGGCATCCTGACGGAGGCGGCATCCTGACGGCCTCGAGTCCAAGGACTCGAGGCCGTCACCTAGGCCAGGGTGTTTGTAGCCCCACCCCGCTCAATGACGCCGGACATGTTCAATAAAGTTTTTACCCACTCACTCACTCCGTATTATGTGCCCATTACATGAAGTGTAAAAGACAACTGAAGAAATGTAAGGTGATGAAAGATGTACAAATGTACCAGATGACGTTGAATCCCCTAGATGAAGCGAAGAAAGGTTAATGTGCCCATCGTCAAAGATTGGTGCTGAGTTTCGACTGCGTAATTTTGGCAAGAGCCCTCAAGAGCAGCCTCTATAAAATCTACAAGTCATATTGCAGAAAATGCAGGGTTACAGAGAACTAATCTCATGAAAAAACTGAACCAAATTAACAGACTCTAAAATAGAAGTTGGAGGAATTGTGTAAGTTCTGTGTTTGTCTGTATTCTTAAAACTAGTCTAATAATAATACTTTTGAGTTCGGAGTCATCAACCACTAATTATGAAGAAAATGAAGATGTATAAAAAAAATCCTATTTCAGAGTTCACTCAAAATACTTCTAACTGCCACTCAGGAAAACCTTTTGCCGATGCTGAAAGGAAGAGGGCACAGTACAATCACCAAATAATTTTATTTCAGGTTATCTAGGAGCTGTTATAAGCTCAACCAAAGATTAATAAAACAATATGAGGACCTATATAGCACGGTTCACAGCAATTGTTCCGCGTGTATAGAATACAATTGTGGGATGGTAAGCTGGCATTTTCATTCATTCAGTGTTGCCTAATTCCCCGCCTTACCTTAATATGGTGAAAATCACTATGTTTTAATTGTAGGAAGTTAATTACTAAATGTAACCGTAGGTAGTGCATCAATAAGGCGCCTATATAAAGACGTCTGGAATGAATATATTCACCCTATATTCATTTTTTAATGTAGTTGATGCAAGCAATTTGGAAGCTGTTCTTGTTTCCGAACCTTTTCCACTTTTTCAGCAAGGAAGCTCGGAAAATAAAATAGAAAACCCCGCATTGCTGCAGAAATGCGCGGCTCATACAGAAATACGAAGGACATTGGTTTACTTGGTGTTTAATGATGTTAGGAACACCCCACAAAAAGGCTACATTAAAAAGATGCCTTTATTACTTCAAGCATTGAGAAGGAATGGCGGAAGGAATCGTGCACGCCATCACGCAAAGCTTGGCTACGCGAAGCACGAGCTTGTCGCCTCTCGCTGGGCGAGCTACTTCTTAATTCACTATGTTTCTCTGTAAAGCTCTTTGTTTCCGTATAATTAACTCTTTACTTTTGTCTCTTCTGCCTAATTTCTGCCTTTTCTTGCCTCTGTGTATGTGTATTTACTTCTTAATCTCTTTGTGTTTTTTATCTTGTTTTACTATCTTCTCACTCGCAATTTCTCACTTTACTCTTTTTTTTAAGCAGTGTTCCTTTTTTACAATTCTTTTTTTATTCACTTTTAATGACTTTTTCCATCTGTCATGATTTCTGTTCTTTCCCATTCTCATGGGTTTTGCTACCCTTTCTCATCCCGCTTCCCTGCCTTCTCGTCCTCACTTTGCTTTTCTAATTCCTTGCTACACATGCACCATACAAAACATACGCCCAGCTTATGCACTTACAACGTTTATTGTGGCGGTAAGTATTACAGAGGTGGCGTTAAGTATTTTGCAAGCTGTGTATACATTGGGTCTTTTCCTAATAAATACAATGATACTAAAATACTAGAGAGCCGATTGATTAACGAGATCACGTTTTTGAATAGTTGGGTACGCGAGTTTAAATATTGGCACCTTATGAAGAGCTTTTTCAGAAGGTGTTTTTCTATCTTTGTACTTTTGTTTTACATGTCTCTGTTGTTTATTTCTTTCGTCATCTTCCTTCCCACCTTCAAATATTTCCCTCGCTTTGTGCTTCCTCCTAGCTATATATGCTAAACTAATTGACATACGCGCTATGAGAACAAAGCGAAAATCACGAAGAGTAAGTGGATGAAGAGAGCATAAATCAGCCACTCACGGCTGAGTGAAGTCTTTTATTAGGTTGTTCTTCTTCGCACTACGTAGTTCATAAAGTGGTCCTTCCCTTGTCGTCAATCGCTTCGTCATGTTATGGTAAGAGGGAATCTTCGTGGCTGTATCTATCCTGTTTGACGTAGATTGGATGTCAGAATATGTGTGTGTGAAGTCCATATGTGATATAGATTATGAGCACAATATTGTCACGTATTTTAGAATACCTTCTTCTTGGGTGAGTTGGTTCATAACTGGGATTGGAATCGTTGCGCAATCAATTGGACGAACGCAGGAAAAGGAAAGAATAAACGGAAAGAACAAGAACTCTCAACTAGTTTTATTGATTTGGTCTATGAATATATACGCACATTTTTTACACACGTCGCAAATAAATTGAAAGAAGAAAGGAGGGCAAGCCCACATTTGAGAACGTGAAAGTTCTAGGAAAGACCAAGCAGAGAGTAGGACGTGATCTGTTAGAAGTTTTTTATATAAGAAATCAGCGACAAATGCTTAAGTGACACCTGTTGTGCTCTAGAACGCAAAAAGTAATTTTTTGAGCAGTTTCAGTTGACATGAGCTGATCTTGACACGTGTTATCTCCTCGCCCTTCCCCTTTCTTCTTTTGATTTATTTTCGACGTGCGAAAAAAATGCATATTTATGCAGTGACTAAAATAATAAAACCCGTTGATGGTTTGTGCTCTTTCCGTTTACTCTGTCCTTTCTCTGTGTTCGTCCAATCGATTGCGAAGCGATTCCTGTCACAACATTGTGCCACAGTCGTGACGCTCACAAAGGCTGACGAAGTCCAACGTTGTCACTAACGGTCGCGTAAGTTCAAGAATTATCTTTTACACCTTGCTCTCGTAACCTCACTGAAAGATTAAAAAATTATCTAAATGGCTTCCAGTCACTCAGGCATTGTTTGCGAAACGCCGCAGTTGAACGTATGTTGCGCGAATAACATAAACACACAGAGATTGAAGTGCGTCTAGCAGTATGTCACCGGCTACAGCATCACTGGTAACAAAGTGTAATTGTTTCATTGCCAAGTATTTTGTGAATGAGCGTAAGGCTCGTATTTTTAGATCCGGTTAATTTATTTTTTCGTCATAGATCTTACTGATATGTTGAACTATAATTGTCTTTAATTTATCATAAAAGCAAAAATTGATCAGAGCGCCAGAAACCAGACCCCCCCCCCCCACGTTAACTAAGGTACCCATGCGGGCATCTATTAACGCAGTAAGACGACGTTTGGCAGTATACAAAAGTGTGCACTGTGCATTGCTAAACCGCATCCGTGGTGCGCTGCGTTGGAGCAGTTATTAGGATGCTATAGGCTGCCAACGCGAAAGTTGCAGGTTCGCTCGTCGTCGCATTTAGATGGAGGGGAAATGGTAGAAGTCATTGTACTGCGCGAAGTCAGTGCACGCTAAAGAACAAAAAGTAATCGCAAGTTCTGAAGCATAAACATATCTTAGATTTAGGAAGAAAAACCCCAGATATTACTGTTGTATTAAACGACATACAGTTTATTAGTGTTCGTGCCAGCAGGCACAGCTTGTCCGTGCTAAGTTATTGGCAATAATTGAGAACACTGAAGCAAACAAAGTAAATAAAGCTATTTGATATGCAAAAATAAAATCAAGTATCGTGTAATATGAACCAGACTTGTCATTACATGTACTTTTTTCCAATAAATAGAGTTCATCGAAAGGGAAACAGACACGCTGCCTAAAGAACCACTAACAAAGGAGGGCACTGAGAAGCCCGGGCCAAAGCAAACTGCGAAAAACAGAAAAAAAAGCTGGGCTAATCAAATATAACTAGCAGGAATCTAAACTGAGGCATGCGGTTTCGCATGCGGTTTCGTCGCTTGTACTGTGATGCCTATGCTTTGTCTCCGCCTCGTGAAAAGCGCAAACGGATGTGCTAACTTCGAAGGAAATAGAAATGTGAGGCTATGGCTGTCATTTTCACTTGTAAATGTACGTTCTGTATATGAGATGTCTACTTTTGTTATTACTTTTGCATGAATTCACGCCAAATCATTTCCGAGGAGCCACTGTCAGCACGTACCACCATGTATTTGTCGAACAGCGATAAAATGACACTGCAAGCAAATCTCACCTGTACGCAAGCAAATCCCGCCATTACGTCCGCTACGACCACAGTGAAGATTAGCAGTAAAGTAAAGCGGGACATCTGTGGAAAATTTATAAAAAAAAGCAGAAGGAACGAGCAAAAAAAGGCAAATTGACAACGTGCATGCAAACTAGAAATAATGAATTCTTTGTGTTTTTTACTGAGTACATATTGCGATTATTGTTAAGTATAAAATTATTTAAATTCATCTGCTGCCTTACATTTTTCTTATCCTTGGGCATATGTGACATGTGGCCGAAAATTCATTTATGCATTTTCTATTTTACACTGCTGCTTTCACGGAGCAATATTTTTTCACTGGCAGCAATAGGTTAGTTTCGTATCCCGCAAGGACTTGGTCAAGACATTCACTGCTCGTTTTTTTGCCTTTCAGCTTATACCTTTTTGTACGAAAGCTCAGGACATAACTTTTTTACAACGTATTTCTTAAGTCTTCGTTAAAAACAGACTAAGCACTCATACGGGACAATGCACTTTAGTTCCCCACAAAGCTGTGCGTTGCTATACCGCCACACCCAGAGGAACCTAAAGCAGATGATTTCGAAGCTGTAACCTATCGTGACTTATTTATTTCTTCGAAATTAAAATAGATTAAAACCGTGTAACATTGATCACATCATTTTCTGGTGGTTGACACAACAATCTTTTCCCTGTAGTAAGCTTTTATACTAAAGAGAGCAATGTCAAGCCGTTTATATGCATAGAAGCTAACCTGCACATTTTTTCGCATGTTGACGAAGTGCGAAAATTTTTCCACTAAGACGCGTGCACACACAAACGCACACACGCAGGCAAGAACACACATCAGTGCGAAGCCACAAACACACACACTTTCTGCATGATAGTTTGCTGGTGCAAAACGTTGCCTAGGTAGAGACCTTTCAGATAATTGGAAGCTCGAAAAGTTTTGCCTAATGTCACAAAGTGATTACGCTGCAAAGGCAGCTATCGACGTGTCCAATGTGAAGCTGTTTATTTCGCTGAGCTGGTGACTGAAAACCAAAAAAAAAAACAGGCCTGCTTTGAAGGCGCAGAACAGTCACAGGGAAATCTAGAAGAGCAGCCTTTCAGAGCTTTTCGAAACACTCATTGTGTAACTGTTGTAACCACACTTTCTGGGTACCCATTAAGGCCATAATAATAACAATTTCATGGTATTAAGTTGGCATTTGCTGTGCTATCCTTCATCATTTTGTGAGAAGCTGGTAAAACACATGCAAGAAGTTTTGTGCCAGTTTCTCAAGAAGTGGCTGACGGCAATGAGGAAATATGCCTGAAGTTGGTATGCACCACAGTTAATAGATGATCAAGAACAAGCTTTAGTAATGAGTTGGAGCATTAGACCACCCCCTCGTTGTGTTCTTCGCATTATGTGACGCCTGCCCTATTGAAAATCCTGGGTTGGTGGATGCTGGAATCGTTGGTGGATATGGTGGAAAGAATAGAGGATAAGGTGAAAATATTAGTGGATATGGTAGAAATATTAGTGGATATGGTGGAAACTGTTGTACACATAATGGCTGATGACGGAGAGAGTGGAAAAAATGATGGCAGATGGTGGTGGTGGTGGCGAGCCAATAGTGATGACAATGGAAAAATGCCGGCTGATGACGGCTAGAGTGGAAAAAATGGTGGCAGATGGTGGTGGTGGTGGTGGCGAGCCAGTGGTGAGACGGTGAAAAATGCCGGCTCATGGTGGCGAGCCAAAACGTGTTTTGTGTAAGGCTCCCTGAGCAAAGTGGATGACGCTGGCATGATGAAAGCTTGGTGGATGACGGTGGCATGATGAAAAGGACTTGACAGTATGTGAAATCACTTATTTGTAGTGTTTCATTCTTTAATGCGCAGAGATATTTGTTTATGGTCAAAAGAAACCAACGCTGCTCATTAAGCTTTCTTGTACGTTTTTTTCCTGTGGTGTCAACAACGCTTCCATTTTTGTGGAGCATAGAGTATGCGGCCAGAAATATGTATACATTTGACGCACGTACCTACATCAGTTTGACCTCCGCGATGTGTCTTTTTTCTTGTTGTGATGGTTAGAAAACTAGAGTTGCCACTGTGAACATGACAATAACTGTTTTACATCGACGCGCAGCTGTCGACGAATAAACGGGGTCCAGTTCGCAATTGCCCCTTTCAATGTTAGAACAGAACACAGTGGTCTGTTGATGTCGCCACGCTAGAAACGCAACTCTGGTAATTCTTGCACACTCTATTGTGTGAGCCGTACCTTTAAGTTAACAAAGTGCGTGCAAATATGCATCAACTTTCACTTTCAATATGCGTCGAGTTGAGCCCCAGCGAATTTGACTTTCACCCTTCTGTTCTACCACCATGATTTCCACCAAAGGCTAGTCATACCGACCGAGCCCGTACAAGTAATATCGGCGCATCTGGGTTTCAGAATACACAATTTTGACGAGTAAAAATGAGACTACAGCACAGCTGCGACATCATTTAACCTAAATGAAGCCTTTTTTATTGTGTACGCTGTCCGCACAAGAAGCGACAAACATCGATGCGACGCGCTTGCAGCACTTCCACCAAAGGTACGCCTCCCCTCACCGACAGCCGCCGGTCGCACTCGCCGGTGCTTCGCTGGCTCTTAAGCGATAACATAGACACGTCAATTCGCATGCTTACTGAAGCAATGGGATAGCATAATGTTTCTGGCACACTGCATTCGTTTTGGACAAGCCGTTATGTAGCTGTTCCTAACGACAGACCAACAGTGGTGCGCTGGAACGGCTTTGGTGGGCGTTGCGGGAAAAACATCACAATCAATTGTGTGTGCGTATCTGTCGAATGAACATACGTATCTACATACATATCTGTCGAATGAACATACAAACGTACTGGTGACTCTTATACGTCCGAGAATATAAAATCATACCATCTCGTAAATATTTCAAGATATATGTGTAAACCTGAGTATTCCGGTATCGCATCAAGGTTATACGTGAGCTTCCTGAAACAACTTTATCGCGTATTCCCGTGCTCTATGGCCGGTATATTATGAGTATGGCTTCAGAGAACAGCTGCTATGAGTTTGCACATAACGATGATGTTGTAAAGAGGAACTGTGGGCTACGAATGGAGGTGCGGAGAATTTTGGGGGGAAATATTCTGATAGTCTTGAGTGACGGGCTACTCCTTCGTGGGGATGCGTTGGCTGACGCGAACCACCGCGTCATGCGCTATTCGTAAAACCCAAGGTTGTTTAACTCAA
Source organism: Rhipicephalus microplus (assembly GCF_013339725.1). Classification (NCBI taxonomy): domain Eukaryota; kingdom Metazoa; phylum Arthropoda; class Arachnida; order Ixodida; family Ixodidae; genus Rhipicephalus; species Rhipicephalus microplus. Next base: position 47,213 of record NW_023608380.1, on the reverse strand, counting down.
TAGCATTTCAGAGCTCCTGTCGCATAAATTCTGCCGTCAGCATCGACGCCGTTGGTTGTGAGCGAAAAATCGTCCGTGAGCTTAATATCGAGAAAGAAGCAAACAAGATAAACAATAAAATTTCTGGCTCCAATCAAAATTTAACCCGGGCCGTTTGCTTGGCAAGCAGGTGCTCTACCACAAAGCCACAATGTTTTTTTCTTTATTGTAACGAAGTCACGATCTTATTGCAGCTGCGTAGGAAAAAAAACAAAACATAAATGCCGTGTAGTAGAAGGAGATGTTCGGCAGGTGTCACGACGAAAACGAGCCCATTCGGCGCTTTATAGGCGCATTTGGGAGGTCGTAAAACTACTTCAAAAAAGGTCGAGATAGTGCAGCCATCGTCACTAGAACACACAGGAACTTCCAAACAGCTCTAAAATTGGACAACTTTGTCTATCTAGCGGAAAACAAATTATGCCTTTCCAGAGGTGTTGATCAAGCAAACAGCAAACGCTAGATAATGTGCTGCCATCTGTGAGGCATTGTGAGATTCTTCATGGTCATCCGAGATGACGAGTGCGTGGCGTGTACCTTGGAGAGCATGCAACTCTTGCTTTAGATAAAAAATCTGTATGCACCATTCGCGCGCGCGCGCGTGTGCGTGTTTGTGTGCCATCTGCGAGACAATGTGGAAAACGTGTCTCGAATACAGCAGAGCGCCGTTCTAGCATGGAGAAGTCGCCACACATGCACAGTGACTGCATTACTATAGATAAGTCGTGCTCGAGCACGCGCGCGTTTGTGTAACAAAGCACAATTTTAAGCATGCACTTAGCGGTTGAAGGGGGCACTAGGGGCCGGATTGCGCTATCGCGCTCAACTCTTACAGGCGAAGCTCGGGTCCCCCCAATTTTTTATTGTACCCTCTGGGTGGCTGAGTCTCACTCTTCCTGGGTGACGGAAACGGTCTTTTGTAATGGGCAGTACCCCCAGAGCCTGTTTGCTCACAGTACGATAGCATACAAGCATGAAAGCCAATGAGTAACTTATGAGCCTAAACAAAGTGAGCTCATAGGCTCGGCAGTAATACTATTAACAAGACCCAGACTGATGAAAGCTTATTCTGGAGCACTCATAGTATGAACGCCTGTGAATTAGACAACTATCTGTGGGAGAGAGGATAAATTATCCTGCAAGTAATAGCGTACAGGTATTTCACCATAATAAGAATAGTGACCCGGAACCCTCCTACCTCTTCCTAAATTAAGCATATATACTTTCACCCACGCGGTGGAGCGGGCTTTGCGCTAAGAAATAAATGCTGTCCTTAAGGTTGGCAATAAAATTTAATTCATGGTGTGGATGTGCCGGTAGGTCTGCAATCGTGTGTGTGGTGATTATCCTGCTTTTCAGGACTTTGCATGCTTCCCCGTATATAGACTTGTACGTGAAGACTCTAAATAGCCATGAAGATCAAAAGACAACATTATTTCACCTTCCCGTTTTATAGACCTCTAAACGCATGCACAAGAAGCAATAGCCACAAAACAAAGCAGTAGGAGCTATGGCACTTCGCATCAAAGCTAAGTACTAAAGACCAAGAAAGGTCTTGTTCAGATGGCCTTAGCCGAATTTTTTTTTTCAGAATTACTGATTGTGCTTTCCAAGTAAGATGCATACCAACCAACAACATTGACATATATAAAGCATAAACAATTGGTTCGAGCAAAGTGTCGGAAAGGCAGAAGACCTCGAGAGTAACCTAATGGATATGTAGGTTGTTGACCCTGCTCCGAGGAAATGGTGAAGAGAAAGTGAAAAACTAAGCTGCATTGGTGAAGCGAAATATTACAATGAACTAAAAACAAGTCACTGGAAATGCACAGTAAACAACTGAATAACTGTCAGCCACGTAGGAAACACCAAAAACGTGTTTTTATGTTTTTGTGTACACGTCTTATTTTTCTTTATAAAGGAACTTTGAGACCTAGCAAGACTGCCCGAAACTCACCGTGTTTCTAGTCTAATGAAGTCATTTTCTCAGCACTCCATCTGTTCATTCTTCTTTTTTTTTTCAAAAAAATTTCTATTTACAGACAGGTAACAAGGAAATGGATCATTTAGAAGTAAGTTTTGCTCGAAAAACAAAATGGTCTTGAAAGAGAAAGGGTAGATAAAATAAAAACACTCAGAAATAAACATACACGGTGTTATCTAAATTTATTGTGGTTTTCTCTGTTCTCATCATTTTCAGCCAAGTTGTAAGTCCTTAAACGAAATATTTCAGAATCGCAGCAAGTGCATTTCTTCCCGTCTCGTTTATTCTGAATATCCTAGACAGCCTAAAAATTCAAACAAAGAGAAAGCGACGCTATTCTCGCTCAATTACGGCCTCCAGCAAGCGAAAAATACTCGAGTGCATGCCGCACGAAATATAGTTCCGGCTGTCAACAGAAACCCTCACTGTCTAGCTTCACTCTTGTTGCACATATTTCACAATACGTATGTTTACTTATGTATGAAATTCTAAACAGGCCGATAATGAGCAAACGTAGACTCCATAAAATTGTGATTCTCATACTTCAGAGGCAGTGAAGTATAGAGCGAAATCAAAGGGTAGGTTAAAAAATGCGGGTTCACGCGTATAAATGAAATACTTGTCATCCTAATGCCTCCCCTGCGTTAGCACACTCTTTGAAGGTCTTCGACAAGTACTTTGTGTTTCCATGGAAAGATGCCGCATAGGATGTTGAACAAAAACCACGGAATTAATTCACTTTAAGAACAATGAGCTAACTGCCGTGGCATTGCCAACATTTCCTACTGAAGAATTCGCAGTATCTGTGGAATGCATGAAAAAAAATTGCATTTGTTTGGTATTATAAAATGTATTATGTAGTTTTGTTTTTTTCTGCTTCCGTTTCAAAACCAGAACAAACCATTCTGGAATAGGCTGGCGCGACACAATGGCATTCCAATACAATATGAGCTACTTCATTACGACTAATCACGTGTGTGTTACGTGTAATTTACGTCTGACACTGCCTACTAAAGAACTTGCGTCTGTTGGCAAGTTATATCTTCTCAGTCATCGGTTAAATGGATACGTGACTACATACTTGCAGTCGAAGTTGGAAACAGACTCGCTAATGGTAAAAACTATCAGCAAGCGGCATGTTGGAACGAATTTGGGTGAAAGTACTTCGCAAGGCTCATCTTTGCCATTACCCGAGGCCTCTTATTAGGCGAAAGAGGGAACCGCATGTCGACAACGTCTGAAGGGGGGCACTAAAATTGTTCATTGTAAAGCGAAAACTGTGAAATGCTCCTCCTATGGTTGAATTAATGCATACAGAGTACTAGACCGACTAAAGTTGGAGTATGCCGACGTTATTTGGGGCCCTTCGCAGCAGCACTTGATTAAAAGATTGAACGAGTTCAGAATTTCGCTTTGCGTTTCCTAGACTCGGTGTACTCCAGGCATTCCGGTGTAAATAGTTTACGTATTAAGGCAGGCCTACAAAAACTTGACCAGTGCAGGTTAATATCAAGATAACATTCAGTTACCAGCTTTATCACGGGGACTGTCAATTATCATGGGAGCGTTACCTGCAAAAATAAATCACAGCAAAACTTAGGCAACCAGTTAGCCACAATAAGGACCACAAGTTTGCTTTATTCCCTGATGCGATTATTTATTGAGATAACTTGTCCGAAGCAGTTGTAAACTCTGGGTCATTGGCTTAATATACAGAATATATTGTAAATAATACTTTTTTCTGATGTATGTTTCCTGTATGTATGTTTATATATATGGGTATATATATGAGTATGTATAAATGTCTATGTGTGTATATACTGCTGAGTACGACGTCTTTCAACGTGTTAATTTACTGTGTCTTATTTTTATAGCTGTGCCAAGATATAGAGTGCATTTGTAAATATTGTCGGTTATATTATTTGTATTCACTCTTGCGTGGCCCCGAGAAGGGCCTGCAGTATTTGTAAATAAAAAAAAAACACTCGGAGTCTTCGGTGGATCACCATAGGGGTTCGTATTATCCGCACCCGTTCTTCAAAAGAATATACCAAAGGGGCCGCACGTGCCTCGTCCTGTTTGATATCATAATCTGAATCACTAATGAAGTAAGCAAGATCATTCATACGGACTGTTTGAAAGGCCTACAACGAGCTGGAGCCTTTCGTCACGTTGTCTTTACTTGTTCACTGGTTGCGCAGCACCTTAACATCCGAAACTGATGAATACTAAAGTGAAATGAATGCCGAGACGTCGCAGGCGTGAAAGTTAAGTCTGCCGCTATTCACCATAAGTTTTTGTCTTGACGTGTCGCTCTTCGAAGTGAACAATGAAACGTTCGCTCATTAAAACGTTCACATTAAATGCGATAAGCACTAAGTGTGGCCTAGAATATGCTACATCCTGAACAATTCCTTTTTTTTCATATGTTTTCCGCGCACTCAAACGCGAGGTTTGTAAATATTTGTCATTTAAAACGTGCTTTTCAGTTGGATACAAACCAGTAGAAATGATCTTTGGGCCTCTTCATCTCAGTGTGGTGGTGTACTCAGCGAAATGCGTGTACTGGAGCCGTGTGTATGGTCATGTTTAAAGAAAGTATTTGCCAGCAGCGGTGCTACGATGCTTTCATAGCACTTTTGTGAATGCGAATGCATTTCTTAGTCCGGGAATGCCAGGCGTCCGTCGGGATCCGTCCACCACCCTCTACCATGGCAACAGCTGCGGGCACACACGCCCCTAGCAACTGAAGCCCCCCTGTGTCATGCTTCGGCGTCGGCAGCTGTCAGTAACAGCTCCAGACGCGCGCGCTTATTCTCGCCCCTAGCAACCTGGAGTTCAAAACTTCTTGACTTGATTGTCACTTGCCACAGCCTCGATGCAGTGCGTTTGAAACACATCTTTAGGGCTAGTGCTGCCAGCGTTTGTGTAGCGTTTGCGTTGATAAGACGCTTACGCTATGGCTGGTGGTGGTAGTGGTTCGGTGAAGAAAGGAAAAAGACGCTGCTTATTTCTGCAGCCCTTAAGGAAGCACGGCTCAGCGTCTTGTGGGGGTGGGGGGTAGAAGGGATAAAAAGAATAGAAGGGAAATGGATGAAGAGATAGAGAAGGCAAGCGACGGAGAATAGAGGAGATAGGAAAGTGGGGATCCGGTCGAAGCAGTCCAAGGACGGGGCACCACAAGGCGAGAGCTTCACGGCGTCAGGGGATCGCGGAGGGCGAACCAGTCTGCGGGAGCTACGCTGTCGTCGGAGATAGCGAGTCACAACAGTCCAGCTTGAAATTCTTCGAGCCACTATGGCTGTAAGGTACAACGACAGTTGCAGTTCTTCGCCACACTTTCTCTCACCGTTCACTCTCTCTCCTCTCTGCACCCACCTGCTTGTCAGCTTAAGCCTCATTTTCAACCATTCGCTTGCAGAGCGCCTCTCAAGAACACCCGTAAATGTGTGCTCTAGGCACCGCTGTGAAACGCCACCAACGAGCCGAGAATTCTGTTTGTTTTGTTCACTACATAGTATTTTTAACCGTGCACTCCAGCCTATAGAGATGGAGACGCATACCTGGTTTCTCGCGACAGAACGCCACGTGCAGCGAATGGCACTCGCCGCTGCACAGTCTAAAAAAATGGCAGCATATCCACGAAGTGAATGATAGAGAGTGGGGTGAAGCATTCGTCCGTCCATTTGTTCTTGCTTCCGTCCGTCCATGCGCCCGTCTGTGTGACCGTCCATGTGTTCATTCACCCGTCCGTGCGTGAGTCCGTTCGTGCGTCCGTCCCTGCGTTCGTTCATGCATGCGCCCCTGCGTCCATTCATGCGTCCATCTATGCATCTGTCTGTGTGTCCGTTCGTCCATCTATTCAGCACTCCAAGTACCACCATCTCGCATATTTTCATCATATATTCCCCATATAGAAGCACCAACATCCAGCGCACATTTCAAGGACTAAACGAGAGGTGGCACACGCACACTTTCTTACGGCTTGCGCTTGGGGCCTACTTCCCACCTTTAACCATCTCGAATTCATGGTATATACTAGTTCACTGTATTCATGGCACTGCTGCCCAACACTCGCTAAACGTTTCGCTAAACCGAGGAGGTTAGGCCCATCGAATATAACGTAGCAACCTTTTCCTGTCAGATAGTGCTCAATGTACATGCCAATGGCTGCTAATGGAAAATGAGAGACAGGAGAATTCGGCTTTTATTTTCTTACGGCTTGCGCTTCGTATCTACTTCCCACCATTAACCACCTCGAGTTTATTCATGGTATATACAAGTTCACTGTATTTATGGCACTGCGGCTCAACGCTCTCTAAATCTTTCTAAAACTACGGAGGTTACACCCAGCAACTATAACGTAGCAACCCTTTATTGTCAGATAGTGCTCAATGTACATGCCAATGGCTGCTAATAGTGATCGCAGCCTGCGCGTTAACTAAAAGCCGAATGCTCCTGTCTCTCATTCCCCATTAGCAGCCATTGACATGTACATTGAGCAGTATTTTTATTGTTCCACAACGCACAGAACAAGTCTCTCACCGGCACCACCTTGGAGGTCAAAATGTTATACTTGTTACATACTACAGGGGGACGAACGGGTGCCGCTATAAGAAGTTTCGCCCCTAAAACCGCTTCCCGATAACGGTAATCTGTGAGCCGAACTTATCCACTATAAAAATATCAGGATAAGAGTCTTTCGCCTCAACCACGAATGGAAGTAGCAGCAAAGTTATTGTTTACATTCGCAAAGACCTTACTTATTTCGCCCAGGCAATAGCGCCAGATGACGACAACAAGTACGTGTGCATTACTCTGAAGAAGAAGGCAGTATTTTTTATTGGCAACCCCAGCGGTCGTAACATCACGTCGCCTTTACAGTGGTCTCCTAAGATTTCAATACTCGGAGTTGCGAAGTGGCTCTGCGAAGTGGCTCTTGAAAGAGAAAAGAAGAGAAAAGTGAGCCCCGTTATTGTCTGCTTCATGAGCGACACCGCCACAGTAGCTCACAAGGGATGGGGGTGAGGAGGGATAAAAAGGATAGGAGTAAAGATGTGGGAAAGCCGAAGAAGGAGAAGAGAAGAAGAGACGTGTGGTGGTAAGCCACAGCGAGCGAGGACAAACCGAGGGGATAGAAGAGATAGGAAAGATGGAGCACGGTCACTGGAGTCCGAGGACGGGGCGCACCTGCGAGAGCTCCTTTCGGGGTCGGTGGATGGCGTAGAACAAGTCCAGTAAGTCAGAGCTGCACTGTCGTCGGAGGTGGAAGGTCGTCGGCGGCAGGAGATGACGTAGGGCGAGCCCAGTCGGCCAGAGCCACGATGACGCGGGAGATCGCAAGCGCGTGGAGCGCGCGAGCGCACGACCGGTCGGCCCGAAATCCAGCAAGCGAGTCACTCGGAGTTGCTTTCACTACATTTGGTATACAATATAGCATCTGGTCATCCGTTGTACAAACTCTTCTAAGTGATATCAAAGCAGCCAGGTACTTCGAATTCCTCCAATTGGAACGCCGATACTTAACTCAAACGGTGTACCTAGGAAAATTTCGGTACCCTTGCCATTCTGTTAAACCACCGCTCCACGTCTGCAGGAAAGTGCAAAGCTGCATCAGTTATTTTTTTTTGGTCTGGTGGCACAGAATTGTTATCGCGTCCAGCGTTAGCTCAACCGCGAGATCCAGGCGGTTTTGCATTCCCCGACGTTTCCGTCACGGCTTCTACATTGTGCCTCCGCACTCTATTACGAATAATAAGCGATGATGGCATGCCCACTCAGACACTAGCTCGCTACCATCTGGGGCCATCACTACGTGTCTTCTTGCCAGATAGCCAAATAAACCAGGGTCTCATATCAACTGAATTACCATCTTTGTCTCGAGCCCTTCTGGCATTTCACCGACGTTTGGAAGCTACGTGCCCTGAGATAGAGGTGGCCGATTCTAAAGTGATGGACATAATGGCCGCCTTTCTACGGCCCTTGGTGCCCCAGCATCGTCAATCTGTAATGAACCGCGCTTGGAAACCAATAACTGCCGCAGTGTTGCCAGGGAATCTCAGAGAATTTGTCTGGAGGTTGGGCTCGGGCTTGCTCCTCACGCGAGATCGGTTGCAGCGATGGCTGGTGGTTTGCACTTCCACTAGCCCCAACTGCGTCATGGTAGAGACCAATCGACATGCGACGTTTGAATGTGTGGTTTCCCGCCTTTTTGGCGTGCGGTTAATGCTGGTTTTCGGCAACAGGGTGTGCGAACTTTCGTGTCCAACGGCCGATTTCCGCGTAGCCGCTTATCCACTCTGTTAATAGTTGCGGGGCTGTTCAGCATTTGGAGAAACCGATGTGAGGCCGTAGCTGCCAATTGCCGCCGGCGTGCTTTGTGGCCGATACTGGGGAGAATGAAACGAGAGATCCTCGCGTTCTTCTCCGAGGAGCTTTTCTTCCTCGGGGAGCAAGAGTTTCTGCGGCATTGGTCGTGCCCTTTTGTCAAGGGGGAACACTAAAGGATACAACTCATTTTTCGACCGACTTGGTGCTAAGCAGCGCCCGTTGAGTTGTTTTATATGATTTAATTTGTTACATATCGTGTTTCATTGCATCAATTGTATCGTTATACCATTGTATCATGATATTTCATTGAGTTCTTGTGTACTTATATGCCATTTTGTCATGTATATTAGAGCAAATGTCTTCACTGTAACGTAGTGATGTTAGTCGTGAAATATAGATGTGCCGAAGTGTATGTGCCCTGTTACTGGACTGGTATGAAGCCTTTGTGTTCTGTACATGCTGTCAATAAATTTTTTTCTAAACGGTATATACCATGAACTCGAGGTGGTTAAAAGTGGGAAGTAGGCCCGAAACGCAAGCCGTAAGTAAGAGTGCGTGTGCAACCTCTCGTTTAGTCCTTGGAATGTCCGCTGGATGACGGTGCTTCTATGTGAGGAATATATGATCAAAAGATGTGAGATGGTGGTACTTGGAGTGTTGAATAGATGGACGAATGTACACACAAATAGATGCATGGATGGACGCATGAATGGACGCAGGGGCGGACGCATTGACGAACGCAGGGATGGACGCCTGAACAGACGCACGCATGGATGGGCGGATGGACACATGGGCGGTCACACAGACAGACGCATGTACGGACGGAAGCAAGAATGCACGGATGGACGAATGCTTCGCCCCACTCTCATCATTCACTCCGTGGATATGCTGCCAATTTTTTTTTTCAATTGCTTTGCTGTGTGCTCGAGTAAGCGTTCCATTGCTTATGACAGCGTTAATGCTACACGTCGAACTAATAAAAAATCGACAACTTGTAAACCATGGAATCAGTTTTATTGTGAAATATCACATAAACCACACTGACAAATACTGTTAAAGATAAAAACTGGTCAAAATCACCACCTATATACCAACGAGAAATAATCAAGTGACAATAACTAAAACGCGTTTCTCATGACTAGCCCTAACAGTGACTAGACCGAACATGATAAACAGCGCTTTTTTCCTTCAGTAGAAAAGCTCCACTTTGAATCATTAAGGTTAAAGAACCCCTGGTGGTCGAAATTTAGCTCTCTGTGGTAGCTCTCTATGATAGCTCTCTGTGATAGCTCTTTGTGATTCAGCTCTCTGTGATAGCTCTCTGTGGTAGCGGGAGGGGGGCGCTGCGAGCGCTCGATGGTGACGGACGCACTCCACATCGCCTCCGTAGATTTTCTGCTATTTCTGCGGACATCCACCCTAGTACCCCTGAAACTTGGGTTTATCGTCACCGCCAAGTTATCCGCTTCGCCTAGAAAACACCTTCGTCCAGGTGGGTCCAGTTTTGACAACTTGAGGGACATCCTTCACACCCGGCTACAACGCCACCTCGCTTAAGGCTCTCAGCCCGGCGATGGCAGCCGCCAACGTGGTTACGGGCTATGATCCTACCTCAAGCCAAGTACTGTCCATGGAGATTTCATCCTTCGTAAACACTATGCCATCAGAAGACGAATACCTCGACGACATGGTGAGACTGTGCCAACGCAAGCAAGCCAAATCAAAGTCTGCGTCTCAACAACAACGAGACGCCACAGCTGCCCGCCATTACCCAGCCTTGCAAGGAACGCCGGCACGCCATCCCTCCGGTGGTGTGCCTACCTCTGCTCCGTCCTCGCAGCCAGCGAAGCAACGCAAGTGGCATCCGCATCAGACTCCTTGCCTCTCTCGCGACGACTACATCGTAGTAGTGAAACCTCGCGTTCCCTGTGAGCTAAGCACATTTGTCCCGGCCGATCGCGCGGGCGACGCCAACCACAGCTACCTTGGCGACCGGACTACCACGCAAATTCAAGTGTGGCCAATCTGGAAACAGTACATCTTGGTCTGTAGCACCACCATTTTGCCTATAGCACAGCGACTCCTCGGGGACTTCCAGCTGCAAGTGGGGGTCAGCAGCTGCCCGTTCGAGGCCACGCCAAGGCACCAGGGGCAAGGGCGTCATCAACGTAAACCCTGCTGAAAGCCCGGAGAAGATAAAGTCTGAACTGTATTGGCCTCGAGGTACTATCCTTGCGGTCCGCAAACTTGGAGATTCCGCGGCGGCGGTGGTGACTTTCGAGGGCACGAAGTTACCCCGCTTCCTCTTCTACCACTGCGTGGCGACGTATATCCGCGCCTACAAGAAAACGGTCCCTGTTTGCATTAGGTGCGGTACCATCGGCCATCGACCACCTCAGTATCCTCACCCCGCTCAAACGCAGTGTGCGAAATGTGGAACCCCCGCACTTGCAGGTCTCAATACCCATGACTGCCACTCCAAGTGCCTCCTCTGCCACGGCGCCCATGAGACTGGGACCAGTGGCTGCACGGCAAAATATAGGAAACGCAAGCAGCCCTCAACATCTCTTCGAGGAACCACCTCATACTCGTCACAGCCAGACAGCGGCACCAACCTGCATCAGTCGGCTCCACCACTCCACGCCGACACTCAGGCATTCCCACCGCTCGAAGCACCAGTGGCGGTACCTCAGGTGAGCAGTTGCTTCTAAGCCTCTCTTACCCCCTTCTGTCGATCCTCCTTCTCCCGAACTTGCGGCCCTTCGCCAGCAAGTTGCGGCACTTCAAAAGCAAAATTCTCTTTTAACTAAACAACTCGAACTCTTAAATAAACGACTTCAACCCCAACAACAGTGTACTGCAAGGCCATCCGGTATTGCCTCCGCGGTCCAGGCGGCTACGCCAGCTACGTCCAAGCTTAGTCCTTGCGCTAAGTCCACTTCCATTAAACTGCCGGTTCAAGCAGCCATGTGTACTCCAGCACTCGGAACCGGTGCCGCATCTACTCCAGAAGCTCTTGAGGCTCCTGGGGCACCTCAGGTTCTCTTGCCCGCTGACCGTACTCCCCTAGCGAGGAGCGCGCCCCGCGCATAGAGGAACGCCTTACGTGCGTCGAAGCTTCGATTAATCACCTCCTCACCAGCTTCTCTGTCCAACGCATAGTAGTAGAGGTTACCCAGGCTATTCAAGCCTGGGCAATCACCCAGTTTCAACCCAAGGCATCGCGTTCCCGCTCCTGCTCGGTGAGCAGTGAAAGTGCAGCTCCACGGCGTCGTCGTAAGGTGGCTACCACCAACCCACCGTCGGACAGTCCGGCGTCTGTGCCCCTCCCTGCCTCTGAGGATTCCGAGCGGGACATGGAGAGCCAAATATAAAACCTAAGACAATCACGATGGCTACCAATCGTACGTCCCATTTCAAACATTGCGTCTAAATTCGAGATCATACAGTGGAACCCTGGAGGCTTCGGGAACAGGCGAAAGCGTTTACATCTTCCCTTTTCCTCAGCTCACTTGGCTCTCAGCCGGCCGTCTTGGCGCTCCAAGAATCTGGCCCTGCTCCATCCCTCTCTGGATACTGCTCCTATGTAGGCGGCACCACCACATGTCTCCTCGTGCATAAAGCTTACACGGCGATACAGATACCTCGATCTGGATCTTCCTTACGACTACTGCATGATATCAGTGCTGTCTCAGCGGAGGGGCCAACCATCAATACATATCTTAAACGTGTACTGTCCCCCTCGCCTTGCGAGGGCTTCGTTTGCGCATCTCTTCCATCGGGCGCTGCGTAAAGCAGCCCGACAACCACTGGTGATTGTCGGGGACTTTATTGCCCCCAGCCCTCACTGGGGTTACCACTACGAAAAGGCCCGGGGCAGAGAGCTCAAGGAGCTTATTTCCTCGCTGAGCCTCACCCTTCTTACCGATCCAGCACAACCCACACGTTCCGGCAACTAGGTCACGCGAGACACATGCCCCGACCTCTCCCTCACCCGTCACAACCGCGATGCTACATGGGCAAATTTAGGCGAAACCCTAGGCAGCGATCACTTTTTACTCCGCAATTCATTGACACCAAGGCAGAAAATGCGTCAACACTGGGGCCAAGCCCGTCTCACTGATTGGACTCAGTTCAGAATGCAACCATTTCCCGCCGTCCTCTCCTCGACCGAATATGCAGCGTGGGCATCACACGCCCTCCATTTGAAACAAGCGAACACTCACACCCTTGCAACCTATAATTTGACTCCTGCAATCGATCCACACCTCCTACATTTTTGGCACGCTCGCCGCGGGCTCGTAAGGCGCTGGAAACGCAACAAACTTAATCGGAAACTTCGCGCTCGCATTGAGGCGCTCACTGCAGAGGCGGCCGCATACTCTGCACAACTTTCCGATGCTAACCGGGCAGACACCTGTTCGAAGGCTGCAAACCAGATGAGCTCTAAGAGTGCGTGGCGACTCTTTAGAAGCCTTCTCGATCCCTCCACCACCAGGGGAGAAACGCAACGCCAGCTCCACCGTGCTCTGCATGCTTTTCAGGGCACTACGGATCAACTCGTGCGAGAACTTTGTGACCGCTACATCTGCCGCACAATTGATCCCGCGGGCCCAGCATATACGTATTCCGGCGCCCCTAACAACGACCTCGACGCCCCATACACGCTTTTCGATTTAAGATTTGCACTCACGAAAATGCGACGGGGCACGGCCCCAGGACGCGACGGAATCACAGTATCGTTCCTGGCAAATCTTCTCGACCAAGCACACCTCTCGCTACTCCACCTTATAAATTCGATATGGGACGGCTCTCTGCTGCCAACGGAATGGACCACATCGGTCGTGACATTCATACCCAAATCGGCAAAGTCAGTTAGTATCGAGGCACTGAGACCCATCTCACTTACGTCCTGCGCAGGCAAACTCATGGAAATCATGATTCGCGAACGCCTTTCCACCTACTTGGTGGCCGGGAGGACCTTTGCCGACACGCAAAGGTCCTCCTGGCCAACACGATGTTTGGCTTTCGCCCGCATTTGTCGGCGCAGAACGTCCTGCTCCAGCTTCAACACGATATCATAGAGCCGACTACTATGCGCCATAACGATAAAGCCGTGCTCGCTCTCGATCTCCGCGGGGTGTTCGACAACGTCAAACACAGCCCTATACTCACTAACCTGTCTACCACAAACTGCGGGCAGAAGACTTTCAACTACATTCGCGCCTTTCTATCACATCGCACCGCCTTCATTCGCCTTAATTCTACCGAACACGGCCCGTACTTATTAGGCACGCGGGGTACACCTCAAGGGGCAGTCCTGTCTCCTCTGCTTTTTAACCTGGCGATAATGAACCTCCCCTCTCTTCTAAGCGAGGTCGAGTGAATACAACACGCAATATAAGCGGGCGATATCACAATCTGGACAACACCGGCTCCTTAGCGCAAATCGAAGAACGCCTGCAAAAGGCTGCCCTTCTGGTGGATACCTACGCTAGTTCATGCGGCCTGGAGTGCTCTCCAGCTAAATCGGCTCTTCTTTCAGTCTCTCCGCTACCGCCGGCTAAAATTTTTCTTCCGTCCGGGCCCGTCCCGTCACTGCAAAATATTCGGGTTCTTGGCCTTCACCTCACATCGTCCTTGGATCCAAAGGGCACAATAGCAGGCCTCAGACGCACCAGCGAGCAGGTGAGCCGCATGATACGGTGAGTGTCTACCAAGCGCGGCGGCCTCCGCGGGTCTCAGTCCCTCCGATTGGCCGACGCGTTTGTGACCAGTCGCGTCCTCTACGCCTTGCCTTACCTTCGCCTGCGTCGTCGACACGAGCACCAGCTGGACGTCCTTCTTCGTTCAGTATACAAACGCGCTCTGGACCTACCTATTGCAACTTCCAACAGCCAATTCGCGGCTCTGGGGGTACACAATACCTTTGCAGAGATGCGCGAAGCTCATCGCGTTAAGCAAATCAATCGACTGTCGCAGACGCCTTCAGGGCGCCGTCTTCTACACAAACTTGGCCTTAACCCGATATCTGACCAAGACCCTCTGCAGCAGGTACCAGAGCTCTGGCGTCAAAAGCTATGGGTGGAACCTCTACCCCGTAATATGAACCCCGACCTCCATCCTGGCCGTTGAGTAGCACGCGCCGCGGCCCTTCATACGCGACACTCCGATCGCCCTGGTGTTTTCTACGTTGACGTGTCGGGTCCCTCCCCCTCGGGTCACTTCACGGCTGCCGTGATTACAGAGGGCAAACACGTCGATGGCCTCTCCTTTCGAGCAGACACAGTAATGCACGCTGAAGAGGTTGCCATAGCTTTGGCCGCCTCTCACCCTGCCTCACGCACCATTTTTTTTATTATTTTTATTATTTACAAATACTGCTGTCTCAGTTTTTGAGACATTGCAGGAGTGGAATACAAATGTTCAAACAGTAAAACAAATTATCAGAATACATGACTACGCAACTCTTTTTCGAATTGCAGAGCATCGAGTCTGCGCAGAGACCCATCAAGCTCATTCCATAGATCCACGGTCCACGGAAAAAAGGAAAACTTAAAGCAGTCGAGACTAGCTCTAAAAGGCGTAATGTTTAAGGGATCAAATCGTCGGGTACGGCGCGCAGAAGCTGCAACAAAAGAAATGGGCGCTAGAACACCCAAGCCTGTGTGAACAGTCTTATGCAGGAGGATGATACGATCGCAAGTGCGCCGATGTTCTAGAGACTGCAGTGATAAAACATGCGCATGCGAAGTAGGCGAGAACCGCTGGTCATAGCGACGAAAAATAAACCTTATTGCTTTCTTCTGAACAGATTCTAACATAGCTATGTCATGTTTATGGTGAGGCGACCAAACAACCGACGCATATTCAAGTATGGGCCTGACCAAGGTCTTGTACGCTGTCAATTTGCATTCTTTTGTCGAGTTGTTTAAAGTGCGTCGGAGATACCAAAGTTTTCGAAGAGCCTTGTTGCAGATTGTTTCGACGTGCGTGCGCCATTTTAAGTTTGTTGTCAGAGTTACACCTAGGTATTTAAACTCCGTGACACGAGCTAGACTGACACCACTATTAGTGTATGCAAAACTAAGAGGCTGTTTCTTATTTGAAAAGGTCATGGCTACAGTTTTTTGAAATTAATTGACATTTGCCAGTTTTCACTCCAATTACAAAACAATGAAAAAACACTGTTCAGGGCTTCCTGATCTTCAACACTAGAGATGGTGTTATAGATAACGCAGTCATCTGCATACATTCTTAGTTTAATTTGTGTGTCACCGATAATTTCTGCTACGTCATTTATGTAGATAATAAACAAGAGCAGCCCAAGCACCGAACCTTGGGGCACCCCTGAAGTGATTTGTACTTCAGACGATTTCACATGGTTAAACGTAACAAATTGTGTGCGTGACCGCAAGTAATCTGCTATCCAGTCAACTAGCTTATTGTCACCAAAAAATGTGCGAAGTTTAACTAAAAGTTTAGCATGGCAAACCAAGTCAAAGGCCTTTGAATAATCAATAAATATGGCGTCAATCTGTCCTCGGTCGTTAAGAGAAGAAGCAACGTCGTGCGTAAATTCAAGCGACTGTGTAACAGTAGAATAGCAAGCACGAAAACCGTGCTGTGATCGGGAAAGTATATTGTGTGCATTTAGGTATTCTACAATATATTTATGAATGATATGCTCCAAAAGTTTAGAGCTGGTAGAAAGTAAAGATATTGGCCTGTATTTTGGTATTAATTGCTTGTTTCCAGACTTAAATACAGGCACGACGTTTGCTAATTTCCACAGCTGGGGAACTGTTGCAGAGATTAATGATTTTTTAAATATTACAGTAAGATAATTAGCACACCACTCTGAATATCTTTTTAGAAAGACATTGTGAATACCGTCTGGGCCAGAGCTTTTCGTTACATCAAGATTTAATATAAGGTTATGTACTCCAGAGGAGCTTACTTCAAGATCAGGAAGAGCAGACAGATTGCTGCATGCAGAAAACGAAGGCTTGATGCCGTTATCAGTGGAAAAAACAGATTTGAAATAATTATTAAAGGCATTTGCTATAGCTTCGGGATTTGAGCAGGATTGGTCATTAACAATAAATGATGAAGGTATAGACGATACAGGACTAATCGATCTCCAGAACCTGGATGGATTTTTTTTCATAAATCTAGCCAAAGTATTGCTGAAGTAGTAGTTTTTAGCCTCTTTCATTTTAGTGCCTAATTTACTTTTCAATGTATTAAATGAAGAAACATTGTCGTTACACCTGGAATGACGATTCTTACGTAAACGCTTTACGCGACGAGTGAGTTGAATGATTTCTCTATTATACCATGGGTGTCTTGGGTTCCGTTTAATATACTTTTGAGGCACGTACTTTGATTGGCATTCACGCACAATGTCACAAAACTTAAGGAGCAGCGTATCTACATTGCAAAATTCACTGCAATATACAAATTCATCATAAGATGAAGCTAAAGTGTCCAATACGGAAGTATCATCAGCGTTAGAAAAGTTCAAAACAGTTTTTATCTCAGGTCTTTGAGGTGGACACACTAAGTTCAAGGCAACTTCGACAGCTTTATGGTCAGATAACCCATCGATGACTTCACATTTTACACCGTGCGATAAGAGTTGCTGGTTTACAAATACAAGGTCCAATATTGCGTCTTTGCGTGTTTCGGTATCTACAACTTGAGTTAACCCAAAAGAAACCGCCAGATCGATCAGGGAAGCGCAAAGTGTCCTGTCACGCCCTGTTGGGATAAGTAAGTTCCAGTTAACGTGCGGGAGATTGAAATCTCCAGCCAAAAGTAACCTACAATCGTACAACTTGTTACTGACAAGGTAATCATTAATAGCAGGGACAATATCATCGGAGTTAGGAGGACGGTAGAGGACACCAATAACTATTACGATACCTTTAATGTATATTTTGCACCAAATGGTTTCTGTACCCGGAAGGTCAGGTAATAAAGAAAATTCAAGATTAGATTTAATTAAAACTGCCACACCGCCTCCACGTCCGGCACGCCTGTCTTTCCGAAGAAGCGCATAACCAGCAGGCGAAATTTCGCTGTCAATAACAGTATCATTTAGCCAGGTCTCAGTAAGGCAGACAATTGATGGGCTGTGGCATTCCACTAAACAGTTCAGAGCTTCAATTTTGTTTAGTATACTCCTCGCATTTAAGTTGAGGACAATTATATTCCGATCACAACGTCAATCAGCCTTCGCGAAAACAGAAGCGGATGAAGCTGAGTTTATACCAAGCGCTTGCGCAGAAGCCGATTTCGCAGAGTCGGACCCCGCTGAAAGCGAGTGCGTAGAAACCTTGATATTGGCTTTTTTATCAGTGTCCCACGTGTAACGAACACCGTCAATTGTGAGGGTGTCGTGTTTAAGCTTCACTTTCCTAGCATTCTTGCGCATATTTTGCGAATTCTGCCACAGCATTTCACGTGCCAGTCGAACCCGAGCAGAGTAGTCCTCATTTATATAAACTTTAGTTCCTTTAAGTTTTCGGGCGTTGCTCATGATGGCAATCTTTGACCTGAAGTCCATCAGTTTAATGATTACCGGCCGAGGTTTATCTCTTCTTACTGCTCCAAGCCTGTGGCAACGCTCTATGTCGTCACAATTTACACCGAGTTTAACTGATAGCAGATCCAATACAGACTCAAGCAAATGGTTAGTCGTCTCGGATGGTGTCTCATGCAAACCATGAATTATCAGGTTGTTTTTACGGAGTCTGTTTTCTAGCTCATCGTTCTGACGGTCAAGCTTACCAACTAGTTTTTGAAGCGTACCAACGGTCTGCTCCAGTTCACTTACACGTGGTATGATGTTTGACACAGACGCCGCCATTGCCTCAACATTCATTAGACGATTTTCAAACGATGCAACTGTTTCAGATAGGCTAGCTAATTCCTGGCTGATACGGGCTTGTCCAGACAGTAGTTGCGACAACATTTCATCAACTTTGGGACCGGGATTGGTCTCTATGTCGCCACAAAGTAACAGTAATGATACTCTTAAGCAATGCACCAGATGTGTCACAACGGCAGTAAAGTTCAGAGGGTCCGGTAGCAGCAGCAAACAGCGGTTATCACTTCTGCAGCATTTGTAATTGTATGTTACCTGCAAGATGAAACAGACGTGCTTGAAACGGCAGTTCGCCATGCCGCCACCGGACCCACTGAAGTGATGGTTCCACATTGCCGCTCTTATATCCTTGGGCATCCTCGCTGCCAGCGCCGCCACTGTACCATGCCGTGAACAGTACAGATGGTTGATCGAAATCACGTCAACAGGCGGAAAATCCTGCACACGATCAGTAGCAGCAGATTCCCGCCCCGTCGAAGATTGCACATGGCCGTCAGTACGATCGAGTCCGTCAGTACCATGCTGACGGACTCGCGCTCGGCCTCTTCTCGGTACCTTCACGGTTCCATTGCCCCGCTGGCGGCTAGCCTACTACAGGCAGCCTCTTGGCGCTTTAATCCTCATCCCATTCATATAGTCTGGACCCCAGGCCACTCGGGCCTGCCCGGCAACGAGGCGGCAAATGCCGCTGCCCGCGCTTCTCCTGTCCGGGCCGTTGCCCCTCCATGTCCCGAGACGGAATCTGGCAATACCAACTTGACGCGCTTTCGCGAAATTTTGGCTTATTACCGGGCTTCGCGCCGCCTCTGCCCGGACAACGCACGCGGTTTGGAGAAAGCGGACGAACGACTGCTACGCCGCCTGCAGACTAACACCTTTATCAGTCCGGTGGTCGCCAGGCACTTTTTGCCGGAAATCAGTGGCACCTGCTCGACCTGTCATGTCCTCGCTGACACATATCACGTCGTAGCATCGTGCCCAGTTAATCCCGTCCCTTTCTTATCCCCTTTTCCTATTCCAACTAGAGAGGCTTGGGAGGAGCACCTGCTCGGCTGCTCTACCTTGGCTGCGCAACGCTCCTTGGTGGAGCGCGCACGGGCAGCTTCCAGCTCCACTGGCGTCCCGGAATAGGGTCTGGCCACTCTAGCACGCCGATGGGCCACGTCGGCACTCTCTAGTAGAGTCTTTCTGAAATAAATGTTTTTTACCACCACCATCTCTGGTAGCGTGTTAATTGTTAAGCTATCCTGGGTCAGCCGTGCGCCCTAGTGTCGTAAAAAATTTTGAAAAATGGTGACATCAACACCCAGAATACTGGAGGTAATCTTCCTAAGCATTATCATTCCGTGTTCAAGCCGCGCGAATGAAGCATACATATGTATAATACCTGAGGTACATATTTAATCACGAAATCACGGGCTCACCACCACTGAAGATGGCCGTGGCATCAGGAGACAGCTTCACCACGCTCCACCATAATGTAAGAAATGACGTCAACTTCCTTGGAAGATACATGTAAGATCAGCCGAGAAATATCCACCCTAAATTTCACCTCAAACGCCAGAAACAAGGAGTCAAAAAGCTACAGCGCACTGATGGCCAAGAAGTAGGAGTTCATTGTGTGGACAACGATGTCTACACCATCAAACATTGCCATAACCTTGCTGTCATGGGCAGTCAGAGCTAGATTGTTTTTAAGAGCAATACTCATGAAGTTTTCGTTTTCATATTGCTTTTTTACAGCTTGTCTGATTATTCACGCTACTTGTTGCGTCAAGACCAGTAAAGTTAACAGCCTATTTAGCAATGTAAGACTTATACATTCGAGTACGCAAGTATCATAAGGGAGCCTTATCAGAAAAGACTAATATGAATAAAGCTGAGCAAGTTGCTGACCCGCAGGTCTTGGGATAGAATCCCAGCGGCGGCGGCTGCATTTTCTGTGCAGGCCAATATACTGTAGGACATTGTGTTCAGATTTGGGTGGTAAAAATTTCAGAAGCCCTTTACTACGGTGGCTCTCACAAGGTGGTTTTGAGACTTTGAACCCCACATATCATTCAATCAAGTTGAGCGAGTACAAATATGAGTGGGGAGATTTATTCTTTCAAGATACTGTCGAACTTATTTTGTGACAGAGACGTGCAACAACTAAACTTACCCACGCTTTTGGAACACCGTCGTATAGACAGACTAAAATTCTTGTATTTGCTCTCTCGAAATACATTTAACTTTGATGTAGCGCAGTACCTCTATCCATGACCTGTCCAGAACTTACAAAGAGACTACTACAGCAACCTTTATATCCCCAAATCTCATGAAAACACATACGCATACTCTTATTTTCCTATAACCATAAAACACTGTATGGAATTGTGAAATTTAAAAAAAATTAAATTCATAACTACAGAATATGTCCTAAATAAATCTTCGTGAATGCTAGATATTTTTCTTAATTTGAATATAATGAATCACACAAATTTCATGCAACATGTAGAATTTATTATTTTGATGCCTCATGTTTTGCAGTGAATGATGTGTGGATAATGTAGGCGGATAATGTGATGTAATATATCTGTAATTTTTTTCGCCTCACAACAATTTGAAACAATGTCAGGCCGTAAATATGAGGTTATTATAGACAAATACGTACCCAAGCCCGGCGATCCTACACCGGTGTTATACTCACCAATACCCAAAGGGCACGTGTATAGAATGCGGGGAAGAGACCACACTGCGGCGTATGCTTTGGGAGTGTGCTGGAAAAGTTGACGTCACTACCGCCACTCCCTTCGCACCGCATGTTAGACAAGGATGAACTCCGAAACCAATTGCTGCTGCTACCACCACGCGAGGACAGGGGTCACTTGAAGGCGGCATTTACCAGCGACAAGCTCACCGACTAGCTTCCGGCCCTCCGGCAAGCTGAAGATGCCGCCCGGGTCCAAGGACTTCGAACGGTCACCTGATGCCCCGCCATCATAATCGATGGAGAGTGGAAAGGGACAAGGTTTAATTCCCTCTTCCCCCTCTTCACCCGGTGAAAACTGCCGGACTCAAAATAAAGTTTATTCATTCATTCATTCAATCGCCTATGCGTTGCTTTATGTTTGACATGATAGTTATGTCAGATTTTGTTCACTGTTTATATGTAGTGACACATTCCGGTTTTTTTAAGATTTTTGTATGAGATGTGCCTTGCTATTTGATGTAAACAATGATTAGATTTGTGCCCAATCCCCGTAAAAACCCAATCGGCCAACAGTACCTGGAAATAAATAAATAAATAAATATAACATTTTTAATAATTTTTTTTCATTGTTTACTGATGTGTTGAAATGTTGGTGTTGACAATTCTTATGCTTGCGAATATTGTGAACCTTTTCTACAGCTTGCTCGATGCGAAGGTGCTTCTTCTAAATAGCAACATTATTTCTGAAAGAAATGCCATACACTGCAAATTGTATAAATATTGAACGTTAAGCGGTGATTTCTCAAATTTACTACAGAGAGGTAATTCTTCTTTTAAAAACGCCTGTTTAGCTGATTGATATTCATTTTTAGGTACTGCTGTCTGAATAAAGACGATTCATTCGTATCATGAGCGTGCATTTTTTTAAGGCAAGAACTGCCAGCCGATGAACGTATTGGCAATAACCGTGCCCGCAGCCTACTTGGCTTTAAAAATGGCAAACGAAAGCGCTCCCGAATAACAGCAGAGGAAACACCCGACCTTCGCATAAGAAGGCTAAAACCTAAACTGAAACCATTGTAGCGCGATGACACGGCCGTAAAAGGAACTCTTAACCATTTATTGCTGGTCGCTAGAAGCGCTAGCAGTAATGTAGGCCGCATGGTTAAGTGAGAGTGTCCGCTCTTTACGTTTACTATGTTACTCTAGGACAGCACTGCGTCTGCCTTTCTTCATGACGGAGGGACGCCAAGCGGGCTCCAACCCGCATGCGTCAAAGTCACGCAGCACGGCGCGCGCCTGCGAGTATATGGCAGGTGAGAGAGAGAGAGAGAGATATGAAAGAATTTATTGTTAAAAAAAGGTAGTTTGGGAGCCATAGCGTGACCCCGCTACATTGTCTGCGTCCCTAGACCGGGGCACCGCATGACCAGGCCCCGACTCGCGCCAGTCGCACCAGAGTCCGTTGAGACTACAGTGAGGAGCAGTTGAGGAGGAATGTCTCCCAGGCCTCTAGGGATGGGGTAGAAGGGGGCCTGTAGTATTTTTAGGGGCGAAGCTCCTTATTGCGTGGCTTGTGCGTTCCTCGTAGAACGTAAACAGCAGTGGCACATACCCGAATTAGCGGTCCTTACGATTTTGACCTCCAAGGTGGTTCCGGTGAGAGATTTCTTCTGTGCGTTGTTGAACAATAAAATATAGAGCTCAATGCACATGTTAATGGCTGCTAAAAGGGAATGAGAGACAGGAAAATTTGGCCTTTAGGTAACGCGCACGCTGCGATCCCCATTAGCAGCTATTGGTATGTACATTGAGCATGATCTGACAAGAAAGGGTTGCTACGTTATACTCGCCGGGTGTAACCTCCTTGGTTTTAGAAAGGTTTAGCGAGCGTTGGGCCGCATAGCCATGGATACAGTGAACTAGTATATACCATGAACTCGAGGTGGTTAAAGGTGGGAAGTAAACCCGAAGCGCAAGCCGTAAGAAAGTGTGCATGTGCCACCTCCCGTTTAGTACTTGAAATGTCCGCTGGATGGCGGTGATTCTATATGGAGAATATATGATGAAAAGATGCGAGATGGTGGTACTTGGAGTGCTGAATAGATGGACGAACGGACACACAGACAGATGCATGGATGGATGCATGAAAGGACGCAGGCGCGGATGCATGGACGAACGCAAGGACGGACGCACGAACAGACGCACGCACGTACGGGTGGATGGACGCATGGACGGTTACACAGACGTACGCAGGAACGGACGGAAGCAAGAACGAATGGACAAGGGAATGCTTCGCCCCACTCCCCATCATTCACTCCGTGGATATGCTGCCATTTTTTTCGCACACGCCCACACCATTTGGAAGAGGAAGATGTCACTGTTTTCTCTGGTCGCCCCACAGTGTGGGCACCACCCATCTGTGTTCGCGTTAAAGTGTTTGATAATTGCAAACAGAGTGGAGTACCTGCCTGCACGTGCCTTAAAGTTCGCT
Source organism: Rhipicephalus microplus (assembly GCF_013339725.1). Taxonomy (NCBI): domain Eukaryota; kingdom Metazoa; phylum Arthropoda; class Arachnida; order Ixodida; family Ixodidae; genus Rhipicephalus; species Rhipicephalus microplus. Next base: position 23,782 of record NW_023608380.1, on the reverse strand, counting down.
CATCCACTTTACTCAGCCCCTTTGCGGGAGCCGCGAAAAAGCGGTTAGTGTCGGAGTAATAGGAAATAATTTCTCTGAACCGTAGCAGTGGTGTATGAACGTCCGAGTCATAAAAGCTGGGGTGAGGAGCCCTGTGGGTCAGTGCTCGGGCGGCCCCGTCATAACGAGACCTAAAAACAAATGTGGCATATGTGAAGCTAGCGAAACAGCTGCGAGCGCATCTTATGTAGCCATCTTGTTACATGACATGCATCTCATACTTATCATGCATGTTTCCCCCCGTCAGATAACTTCATCATCCATTCACGCCCCGTAATGCCTAATTTGGTATATGCGAAGTAAGCGAAACTACCACGAGTGCATCATGAGTGTGGCATGCAGTCATGTTACATGACACGTATGTCACAATTTTCTTGTAAGGGTCTGTCGCTTGTGTTCACCATGCAGTCATGTCATACCATACCAGTTTTGCAACACGTCTGCCTGCAAACGAAACTCCCACAAGAGAAGCAAAAGCATGTCAATACGACATTCGTGACTTGCATCTCATGATTTTTATGTTATGAATAGTCACTTATGCTTGTCAAACAGTGATGTTATGCCATACCAATATTGGAATCGATACTATTATCAAAACGGCCAGGAGAGCTGAAAGTCGTTGGCGGGTATACAGATCAAAAGATAGATGCCCTCACACGCGCCGGACATTGCTAAAAAATGCTTCGCATTTGAAATCTTTCAAGAAAAAGTTCTCACACCGAGCCAGGGGCTCTGGAACCGGGGGGGGGGCAATGTGGGGGCCGTTGCCCTTACAGGTTAGAAAGAAACCATTGGGGGCATCCCCCCCTAAATTAAACCTTCTAAGGCCCCTTCTTTTCTCGCCTTACCAAGAACAAAAATATGCATAACGCTCATATATATATTGCTACGATACTGAGGGGGCGCGTGGAAGAAGAAGAGAACGAGGTTGGCACAATCCGATTGCTGGATCCGATTGCTGGATATGGATCTGATTGCTGATGGCGACACCACGCACTCTTCGTCTGGCGCTACGTGCCCCAACACATAGTACCACGAAGCTTCTCTGGGAGGGTTGGAGAAGACGTCGACGAATGGCTGAAACACTTCAACCGTGTGAGTAAATACAATTGTTGGGATGCGGCCTCCCGGTTGTCCAACGTCGGATTGTTTCTTCAAGGGACGGCGTTGGTGTGGTTTGAAAACCACGAAGAAACAATAACGACCAGGGAAGTGTTTGAGAAAGAAATAGCGAGCTGCTTCGGGTACCCATTGATGAAAAAGAAGCGCGCTGAACAAACTTTGATGCAGCTTGCTCAAGTCCCCGGTGAAACATGCACAACGTACATTGAAGAGATTCTGAAATTGTGGAAGTCTGTAGACCCACGCATGAAAGAAGATGACAAGGTAGGGCATCTCCTCAAAGGGGTTGCGGAGGATGTCTACAATGTCCTCATCGGCAAGAACACCTTGGCGTCTGTAGCAGACGTAATACAACACTGCCGCACGTTTGACACCCTGAAGGCTAGGCGCATCACTGCAAAATTTGGTAGACTTGCCAACGTCACCACCGTTGCAAGTGTCTACGTCCCTCCAAGATCCTCCTGTGATCTTGCATCAATGATCAGGCAAATCGTACGCGAAGAACTTGGACGACGTGATGCTATCAACCCGCCGAGAGCGCATGCTATCAACACCTCCCCGCCGTACGACGCAATGTGTGCTGCCGTTGATGCCACGCTATATGATGTGCCCTAATCAAGAGCACCAGAGCCCCTAACCGACAACTTACATCATCACCGTGGTTTCCAGAACGCCTCCCGCCGACCACCTACAATGGTGTCTTCGTGGGACGATAATGGGCACATTGCGCCTCGTGGAAGGTTTGGCGACGTGCGTGAGGCCCCTGTGTGCTATAACTGCGGTTTCCGTGGACATGAGGCTCGATTCTGTGGTCAAAGGCGTCGCCCCCAGCAGCGCTACTACGAGGGATCGTCAGCTTCTTCTCGACAAACTGCTGGCGCGGTGGTATGCGTTCAATGCGGGACGCGTACGTTGGGGACGGCTTCCAGCAAACGACCCATAGTGATAAGCATGTAGGACGCAATTTCTACCGGAATTTACGCAACGACTCCCCCTGCTCCCTGCGAAGCTTAACGCCCCCCACAATACGCTGGTTCCGTTCCCCATCTCCTGGTCGACGTGTCACCTCCCCTCCTCCGGGAAACTAGGTGGTGCGGCCAATGGAGGTGAGGGCCGAACATTTGTCACTACATCAGCCTATGCCTCCACCCGTTTTTATAACGCAAAATAGGGTCCCCGTGCTTATTGATGGACTTCCTACGATGGCTTTGATAAATACTGGAGCAGCTGTTTCAGTGATGAGTCTTAACTTCAAATTGCGGCTAGGACATAAAGTGATGTTTCGCTGGGACAGCTGTGCATTATTTCGTGCAGTGAGCGGGGAGACACTGTGTCCGATCGGTATGTGTGTTGTTAGTGTCACTTTGGGTGACAAGGTCTTCGAGACTGAATTCGCTGTCCTGACCAGCTCCACCCATGACATCATCTTAGGGATCAATTTTCTACGCGAGTGCGGGGGGCTGTAGATTGCGGTGCTGGCGAGATTATGCTATCGGCATTTAATGACGGTCCTAGGTGCTGTCAAGGATCTGTCACCGTCATTGAGGATGTTGTCTTGCCACCCGACTCGATGAAGACCGTACGTGTTGATGCCTCTGCCTCAGAGGCCGGAAAGTTTGATGTTCTTGTGGAGCCCATTCCTCTCAATTGCGCCAAAAAATGTGCTTGTTCCACATTGTGTTCTGTCGATAAGTGATAGGCTATCGGCCTTATGGGTGACGAACTATTCAAATGAACCTGTTACGCTACCCTGCGGAATGCAACTCGCCCTCTTCGAACAAAATGCGACCAGTTTTATTGCATCTTTAAGTGACGAGAGCGTAGATACTATTCTTGCAACGTACCATACAGAAGCTAACTCTCTGAGTATGGTAAACAAGTCTTTTCTCTGTGTTCGTCCAATCGATTGCGAAGCGATTCATGTCGCAACATTGTGCCACAGTCGTGACGCTGACGAAGGCTGACGAAGTCCAACGTTATCACTAATGGTCACGTAAGTTGAAAAATTATCTTTTGCACCTTGCTCTCGTAACCTCACTGAAAGATTACAAGATTATCTAAATGGCTTCCAGTCATTCAGGCATTGTTTGCGAAACGCCGCAGTTGAACGTATGTTGCGCGAATAACATAAACACAGAGAGAATGAAGTGCGTCTAGCAGTATGTCACCGGCTACAGCATTACTGGTAACAAAGTGTAATTGTTTCATTGCCAAGTATTTTGTGAAGGAGCGTAAGGCTCGTATTTTAGATCCGGTTAATTTATTTTTTCGTCATAGATCTTACTGTTATGTTGAACTATAATTGTCTTTAATCTATCATAAAAGCAAGGATTGATCAGAGCGCAAGAAACCCCCCCCCACGTTAACTACGATACCCCTGCGGGCATCTATTAACGCAGTAAGACGACGTTTGGCAAACTATAAAAGTGTGCACTGTGCATAGCTCAAACCGAATCCGTGGTGCGCTGCGTTGGAGCAGTTGTAAGGATGCTATAGGCTGGCAACCCGAAAGTTGCTGGTTCGCTCGCCGTCACATTTAGATGGAGGGGAAATGGTAGAAGTCTTTGTACTGCGTAATGTCAGTGCACGCTAAAGAACAAAAATAATCGCAAGTTCCGAAGCATAACAATATCTTAAATTTAGGACGAAAAACCCCAGATATTACTGTTGTATTAAACTACATCCAGCTTCTTAGCGTTAGTGCCAGCAGGCACAACTTGTCCGCGCAAAGTGCTTCGCATATACTTGAAAACATTGAAGCAAACAAAGTAGATAAAGCTACTTGATATGGATCAATGAAATCAAGTATGGTGTAACATTAACCAGACTTTTCATTACACGTAGTTTTTCCAATAAATAGAGTTCATCGAAAGGGAAACGGACACGCGGCGTAACGAACGACTAACAAAGGAGGGCACCTAGAAGCCGAGGCCGTAGCGAATTGCGAAAAACAGAAGAAAAAGCTTGACCAATCAAATATAACTAAGAGCAATCTAAACTGAGGCTTGCGGTTTCGCATGCGGTTTCGTCGCTTCTACTGTGATGCTTATGCTTTGTCTCTGCCTCGTGAAAAGCGTAAACGGATCTGCTAACGTCGGATCTGCTAAAACGGATCTGCTAAACGAATCTATCTATCTATCTATCTATCTATCTATCTATCTATCTATCTATCTATCTATCTATCTATCTATCTATCTATCTATCTATCTATCTATCTATCTATCTATCTATCTATCTATCTATCTATCTATCTATCTATCTATCTATCTATCTATCTATCTATCTATCTATCTATTGCTACGAAGCTCGCTTCCGACGACGTTACGAAGGGCGCCACGAAATCTCCCCGCTGCAGCCACTGTTACGAAGGACGGCGACGCCAACATGGTCCCGAAGGCGCCAAGGCTTCGAACTCCGCCGGGAAGGTCACCAGCCGTTTGGTAGCGTAGGTTTCTCAGCTCGCGACTGCTTCTGCGCAGAGCTGATAAACGAGTGGACGAGACGACGAAGAGTTAGCAAGGTTTATGTACAGCATATATACAGAGGCGTTACAAATTTGGCACTGGGGCCGACAGAGACTCGAAGAGCCGTGCTCTCTTCTCTGACACACGTGTCTACTGCTCGCGACGCGCCGCATGTCTTTTTTTTATATGCACCGGGTGGATTGGTGGATTCTTATAGTAACCAAATGTCCAACCAGAAGCGCCGCTGGCTGTGAAGTCAGAATCCTCTAATGGGGTCGCCGCTGGGCCGCGTCATTCTCATCGAATCTGTAGCCGCTGTGCTGCACGTGGCTGCACCCAAGGACGAGTGACGACGCCACGCATTGCGTCAGACTCGCCAGAGACGAAGGCGTCGATTGCTCCGACGGGCTCGCTGGCGGAGGTGACTCTATGTGCGTGCGCGGCAGAAAGGCAGCGCCGCGTGATGACTCAGTTTAGTTGTTCGCGTCAGGCGGGCTCGCGTGCTGGCCTTGACACAGATTGCCTTTTTCAGAGGCATGGACGCTCGCTGTGGACTCGCAGACATAACACTATCTATCTATCTATCTATCTATCTATCTATCTATCTATCTATCTATCTATCTATCTATCTATCTAGCCGCCTACGACTTTTAGCTCTCCTGGCTGTTTCGAATATGTTACCAATACCAAACTTGATATGGCAGAACATGACTGTATGAAGAACATATATGACTAGTCACAACATGAAAATCATGACATGTATGCCATGAATGTCATTATATACAATGCATGGTCCTGCAGCTCTTGCGGGGAATTCGTTCACATGGCATGCGGCAAAACTGGTATGGTATGACATGCTTGCATGGCGAACACAAGCATCATCATCATCATCATCATCGTCATCATCAGCCTGACTACGTCCACTGCAGGACAAAGACCTTTCCCATGTTCCGCCAGTTAACCCGGTCCTGTGCTTGCTGCTGCCAATTTATACCCGCAAACTTCTTAATCTCATCTGCCCACCTAACCTTCTGTCTCCCCCTAACCCGCTTCCCTTCTCTGCGAATCCAGTTAGTTACCCTTAATGACCAGCGCTTATCCTGTCTACGCGCTACATGCCCGGCCCATGTCCATTTCCTCTTCTTTATTTCAACTATGATATCCTTAACCCCCGTTTGTCCCCTAATCCACTGTGCTCTCTTCTTGTCTCTTAAGGTTACACCTACCATTCTTTTTTCTATTGCTCGCTGCGTCGTCCTCAATTTAAGCTAAACCCTCTTTGTAAGTCTCCAGGTTTCTGCTCCGTAGCTAAGTACCGCGAAGACGCAGCTGTTATATACCTTCCTTTTGAGGGATAAGGCAATCTACCTGTCATAATTTGAGAGTGCTTGCCGAATGCGCTCCACCCCATTCTTATTCTTCTAGTTACTTCAATCTCGTGGTTAGGCTCTGCGGTTATTACCTGCCCTAAGTAGACATAGTCTTTTACAACTTCAAGTGCACTATTACCTATCTCGAAGCGCTGCTCTTTTCCGAGGTTGTTGTACATTACTTTCGTTTTCTACAGATTAATTTTATTACCCACCTTTCTGCTCACCTTGTCTAACTCCGTAATCATAAGTTGCAATTCGTCCCCTGAGTTACTCAGCACGAACACAAGCGACAGACCCTAATATGAAAATTATGACATGCGCGTCATGTAACAACATGACTACATGCCACGCTCATGATGCGATTGTGGCCGTTTTACTAGCGTCACATAAAACAAATTTGGTATTACGGTACGTCAATGCATGACGAATGTATGTGACGGATGCAAACAGGATAATCGTGAGATGCGTGTCATGTAACAACATGAATGCATGCCACGCTCATGATGTGCTGATGGCCATTTCGCTAGCTTCAATTATACCAAATTTGGTATTACGAGATGTGAATGGATGATGAAGGTATGATAATGGGGCAACCATGATAAACATGAGATGCGTGTCATCTAACAACATGACCACATGCTACGCTGATGATGCACTCGTGGCCATTCCGCTAGCTTCACATGTACCAAACTCGGTATTACGTGACATGAACGGACAACATATGTTAATGGCACGTTCAAATATGATAATCATGACATGCGTGCCATGTAACAACATGACTACATGCCATGCTAATGATGTGCTCGCAGCCGTTTCGCTAGCTTTACATATGCCAAATTTGGTATTACGTTACGTTTAATAGGACGAATGCATGTGTCTGGTGCAAACATATAATCATGAGATGCGTGTCAAGTGAGAACATGACTACATGCCACAGTCAAGGCGCCAATACGTTTCAACATGACGCGGTGTGCGTGCTCGCCGGCATTCATTTAGTCGCGTCACGCAGGCGTTTCCATGCCAGGCACGAGTCCTGCCATATACTCGCAGGCGCGCGCCGTGCGTGCGTCGTGGCTTTGACGCATGCGTGATTGGGCGCGTCCGGCGTCCCTTCGTCATGAAAAGAGGGAGACGCAAAGTTGTCTGGGTAACGCATTGGCGCAAATTGCAGCATGTCGAATTTCGTGCCAACGCAACCTGGTCGTGCCTCGTGTAAGACTATAGACGGCTCGCGTTTGGCTAACGTAGCGTCGCTGTGCGCAGCGTTTGCGCGCGTCAACGCTACATTGGAGTATATTGGGCCCTTCATGATGCACTCGCGGCCGTTTTGCTAGCTCCACATATACCGAATTTGCTGTTCTATGACGTCAATGAATGACGAAGGCAAACGACACATCAATACATGAGAATCATCACACGGAAGTCATGTACGGCATCACTTAACTCCACCTCGTTACGTTCTTATGACTTCAAAGTGACATATCGACATTTATCATTCTTGCTTCATATATCATTGATTCCCCCTGTACGTGGGATCTTCCAATTTTTTTACTGAGTACATATTGCAGTTTTTGTTAAGTATAAATTATTTAATTTCATCTGCCGCCTTACAATATTTTTATTCTTGGGCATATGTGACATGTGACCGAAAATCGGTTTATGCATTTTTTATCTTTCAATGCTGCTTTCACGAAGGATAATTTTTTGCACTGGCAGCAATAGGTTAGCTTCGTCTCCCGCAAGGACCAGGTCCAAGACATTCACTACTTGTTTTTGCTTTTCAGCTTATACTTTTTTGTACGAAAGCTCAGGTCATAAAAACTTTTTTACAATGGTTTCCTTAGGTCCTCGTTAAAAACAAAATTTCAGAGCTTTTCGACCTTTCAGTCGACCTTTCGACCTTTCAGAGCTTTTCTAAACACTCATTGGGTAACGGTTGAAACCACACTTGCTGGGTACCCATTAAGGCCCTAATATTAATAATCTTTTGGTATTTGGTTAGCATTCGCTATGATTTCCTTCATAATTCTTGTGAGAAGCGTGGTAAAACACTTGCAAGAAGTTTTGTGCAGTTGTTCATGAAGTGGCTGACGACAATGAGGAATTATTCCTGAAGGTGGTATGCACCACAGTTAATAGGTGATCAAGAACAAGCTTTAGTAATGAGTTGGAGCATTGAATGACCCACTCGTTGTGTTCTTTACATTATGTGACGCCTGGCTGTTGTTTGACTGTTCTAAAACGCTCCATTACGCTTATTAACGTGTTTCCTTTCCCGACAACAAGCTTGCCCTAGGGAAGTTTGCGAGCAAGTACCAAGCAACGGCGTGGCTAAGTGGTAGAATACTGGGCTGGCACGGAGCTGACCCGATTTCTATCCCTGCCCCCCTATGTTCTTAGTACTAAATTTTTCTTTTCTTATTTTATGTGACCATGGTTTCGTATAGAAACAAAATTGGCGGGGGCGGACAACTACGGCGCCACGCTTGACTCAAGTTTTGATCTCATAACAGCTTTCGCTGTAAAATAGCGAGCAATGTACGCTGCGCACTAATACAGGTGGACAAAGAGTCAACCTTTGATAATCTTATTTATGAGAACGCGTGTAGGCATTTATAAATGTAGCGTCAAACGCTCCTGCATTATCATTAGCGATGGCGTTTGTTCGAGAACTAATTCAGTTATTAGTGCGCTCAAGCCTAATGTACGATACCAAGGTACTCTGGAGTGCTATGTAACATGGCACGATTTACGCAGGGCACCATCTACAATCGCAAGGGCCCCGCAACATAAAAAATGTCCCCACCTCCCCGAAAGAAATCGTGAAAAATCGCGAAGGCCTTTTTTTTTTGTGCCGAGGGAGGGTACTACTGCCGTTAGACGTTCGCCTTCACCATCTCCTCTCATCGTCTCGAGAGTGAGCAGCGAGCGGACGGGAGAGAGGGGCGCCGGCGTTCTCGGCTGGGCATTGGCATTTTATAGCGGCGTCCCGAGCCCACATTTCCGGATATGTTTTAGAGGCGTCCAGCCAGCGAGTGGGAGGAGAGTGGGACGCAGAGAGGAGAGAGAGCGAACGGCGAGAGAAGGAGCGGCTAAGCACTGTACCTGTAGGAGTGTGGAAGGGGGCGGTGCTGCACCTGCCCTCTCCTACACTCTCTTGCACCACATGCTCCAACTGCTAGGGTTGAGAATAAACGCGCTCACCCCCTGATGTCGCTATGGGAGAAGAGGTGAGAGCGGAGAGTTAACACCTGCCGGCGCGCGGACATCGCCGCAGACCATGGCGGATGCCTGACATAGCCCGACTAAGCAATGCATTCGCATTTAATACAGTGAAAGAAAGGAGCATGTGAGGCAATATTCCTTTTCTGACGGTACCTGTGCGCAACTGTTTTTAGGTGCATCTAAACGGCACTTTATCTCAAGGCAGTCTATACTTATTGCTACGATAATAACCTCACTGTCGGCATATAGGTATGTTTCATGGTAAGTGTTCATCAATAAATTATAGATGAATAACTACTCCCCCTGAGTTGATTGATGTTCTACTTTGCCGAGAATAGAATATTGACTGCCGGCTAGATAATTAGTGCATTTTTAATCCCACTTAGGTTCACTTTGAGCAAAGATTAAATTATACAGATGACGTTGTTCACTGAAACTCGAGAAATAAAAGGCCTGTGGTACATGATGGGGCCAATTACAAACTGATGGTCTCAAGCAATTTACTGCAAAATGTTGCTAAATAAAAATATATTCTTTATTGAGCCGGGTTATTTTACCGAAATCTCATTATAACTTTATCTTACAAATGAAGTAAAAATGTATGTAAAATAGTAGATATCTTTAGAGCAGTTTTCTGTTCCGGTACCGAGAATATTTGTTTTACGCCCTTTCCAAGAACACGTTCACAAAAAAAAATAGGTAATTTCCTGTTTTATTTCAGCCGTGAGCACTCATATAATGAATATGTCTTGACGTAATCATTTTAGTTGAAAAAAATGACTCGAAACAAATGTTACCCGTCATTTAGAACTTCGCACACCTACCTTAACGTCCAAAATAGATATTGTGTGCCAACCTAGGCCTCATTTGGCAGTCTCCATATTTGTGCGGTCCTGCGATCGTGCATTGGTGGCATACATGAAAACGATAAGGGCTTGCTTGAACGCATTCAGCTTAAAAAAAAAAAAAACCTTCGTGTGAACGTAACTCGTAAATCCGCGTCTAGCGGCAACGAGTGGAGATTTGGCGGGCTGTTTTCAAGTGCTCGCAAGAAGACTGATAATTTATTGATTGATTATTTGATATTTGGGGTTAAACGTCCTAAAACAACCATATGATTATGAGAGACGCCTTAGTGGAGGGCTCGAGAAATTTCGACCAACTGGGTTTTTTAACGTGCACATAAACCTGAGCACACGGGCCTACAACATTGTCGCCTCCATCGGAAATGCAGCCGCCGCAGCCGGGATACGATCCCGCGACCTGCGGGCCAGCAGCCGAGTACCTTGGCCACTACACCACCGCGGCGGGGCTCGCAAGAAGATACAATCGCGGAACGAGCACGTTTCCGATGTTATGGTTTTCGCACTTGGCCATTGGTCAGCGTGACGGTCTATCTACATTATCAACGCGGTCAGACGGCCGCGAGGGTTGGCCAATAGGAAAATCATAGCGTAAGGCATCGCTTCGCGAATGCATCCCTGCTGCGGCCGTGAGATTGCAATCAGTGCTGTCTTCTCTTGCAAGCTGTGGCTGTGTTTTCTGCCGCGTTGTTCCGAAGGTGATATGCTTTTATCGTTTTATCGAGTGAAGCCGCCCGCGCAACACGCGTGCAGTGTCGCTCAACGGGCCTTTCCCCTTCGCTGCCGTTTTCACCAAGAATTTCATGTGGCCGCGTTGGCCTATGGGGTGCGAAAAGTCCGGCGAAAAAAGCACATACCCTAACACTACGGTTCCCTACCAGCTGCTAACTATTTACTGTCTTTTTTAAAGCAAATGGCAACGAAAACGTCTCGACTGAAGCACCTATAGGCTTGGTACAGTGGATTTCCACCATTCGCGTTGACTGCTTCTTCATTCTGTAAAATCTGCTGCCGTGGACGCTTTTGCGCTCGAGGTAGCGTGTGACTGTGACGGCTTTTGACCTATGCACGGTAGCTATAGGTGTGCGGCATCTGGGATTCAACGCCCATTATATTCGCACACGAGGTGAGTGATGAGCATTCCTACTGGCTAGAGTGATACACTCGATGTTATCTTTTCAAAAGGTTCTTTCGGGCTTGAGCTGCCGTTGAAAGGGGTTCGGAAATAAATTGATGAAAGACTTTAAGAAGTCATGACTGAGTGGGCTGGTTTAATTTCCGCATGTGACCATATATCTAGGAGTGGGCCCGACTCGTTTGATTTGTTGTGATGTCTTTGCGAAAATACTAGTGGCATGTCTGCGCTTGCTTCAATAACGTATCGTATTCGTTTTAAGCAATCTGCCAATCACTGCCACTTGCCGGGTTTCTCGCTTCTGCTCCACAGTGTCTGGTAAAAAGTACACAATTTCTAGAGGAGAGAAAATCACTGTGAGGAGAAGTGAACAGTGGAACTGTTTGCGAATAACCAAAAGGTGGAGAAATATGGTATTGTCCTCGCCACGAATTCAAGCGAATAGTCGCAGCAGCGGTTTAGTCTGATGGAGTACGTCAATGAGCGCTCAGTTTTTACTCTTGTCCGAGTAAATCCCGCGAGAATATAATGCATGCTCTTTTGCTATTGGTTCATGCAGATTCAAGTGAAATCGCAAATCGTGAGATTTGGTGTTGCGCGTTTTACTTCTCGGCGGAAATTTCCTTGCACTGGTAAATGCATTCTGAAATGCATTTCAGGAGGCATTGCTCGTGTAATAGGTTAGTTTGAGACAAGAACCTTGTCATGCCTTTACTGGTGCTGAAGTGTCACTGTCACTGAATGCTGTTCCGTTCCTATGCTAAATGTTTGCTGCGGCAACCCGTTCCTCGATGGCATCCATTGGGCATTCGAGATTTTGAAGCCGCTTCATTAGGCGAGCCCAGCACGGTGGGGCGTCCGGCAAGATCTTGTTTTGGCAAGTGCAAGCCAGTGTTGCATCGTGGTGGGGGAGTGAGGAGCACTGGTGAGGCCTCTGGGGGGAGGGGGAAAGGGCATATGCGGTTCTTCAAAGGTGAGAAAGGGAGAAATACCCCTTTCGCACAGTCTTGCAGGCACCAATGCAGTCCGCACCGAAGAATGCGTTGGGTTTGTTCTACCCCGCTCAATTGCGACGAGCGCCTGCTTTGGACCTATGGCTGATGATGTCCGTGTCTGCTGCAGACATTGCTAATACTACCTGGATACTTATGCTGCTTTTGTAACTAATAGCTTGGTTACTTGCTGGATCATTACCATCGAGATAATTGTAAGATATCCTGAATTTACTGCGTGAACGCGGACTTCAAAGAGTAGGTGCCTATGACGACGACATTGTTGTACTCCGTTATTTATGTGGCCGTATACAGCCAACTACTGCTCGTTCGCCTGGTGAAAAACGCAAGCTCTGTCGGCTTATGTTACATGATCGCTTAAATTTTGAACTGGTCATGCTTTTGCTTATTTATCCTAGGTGATATTTTTTACACACTGCTTATGTTATCGTACACCTGAGAAATACCCAAGAGACAAGTTGTTGACGCCAAGTAGGAGTCGGGTTGGTGAACACTTTGAACACAACTCATCCAATTGAGTCGTCAGTGATTAAAATGAACAATCAGGAATCATTTATTGTTTGCGAATTCTGAAGTGTGCTCGTAAGGAATGTAGCTGCTCGTCCCGCTCAATTCGAATACATATAGTAAGCCAGATAGAATTACCCAGAGAGGTGTGCACCGAGATGGGGAGGAGGAAGTACCTTCTATTTTTCATAGCTTCATACTTGAACTTTGTTGACATCGTCGGGGCTCCGTGAGAAGTGGTAGTAAAGAGGTGATGGCAGCAGCAGTGAAACTTGACCTCCACTAATGAAGGCACACACTTATAGGCACATCTATTTGTGTCATTGGCTTACCAGCGTTGTCTCGCTTAGCTATAGATCTCTTTCGTCCGCCTTACGCACCTGTCACACTACCAGCCATTTTATTTTTCCCCGTGCTGGTGTCACTGTATTCGGTGCCTTGAGCGAAAACATGTTGTTTTCATATTATTTACAGAATGGTTCAAATAGATATATTGTGGATGTGGCCTTATACTGTGTAATAATGTATGGTCCAAGTGTGATGAATTTTGGGAATTCTTGGGAGTGTTCAGAAAAATTGTATAAGTGCGACGGTACGCACCAATCGTAATGTCAGAAACTGACCTCCTCCTAACCGAGGTATTTGAATTGGGCGCTGAGGCGAAATTAATAGACACATTTAGTCAGTCAAGCTCACTTTGAACAAAGTTTCAGTAGAGAAGCGCGAAGATCTTAATTTTGTTTGTCATCTAGTTTGTCTCACATTATGTTTTTATTCTTCCCAGAGGGTTTTCTGGGCAGCTATCCAGTGAAAACCATTCAGCACCTTTATTGAGCATTGTCATGGGGTCGCGAAATTGAAGGACGCAGCAGTCAGCGAATTCCATACGAGACCCTTCAATCGACCAAACTTGTCGCTGCGAAACGAAAAGTCGAATTACAACCAAGACTTATATTGGACTGGTGGTTAATCTGCACATCACCGTGGCGGGGCGTTAATCCAGGGACTCGCGCCAGCTGTGCAATCAACCTGAATTTCTTTTTCTGCGCGTTGTTTTACCAAAATAATCTCAAACATCTGCGAAACTTTCCAAACATTGCACCAAGGGTTGCCCCGAGCGTTGCTGAAATTGTTTTTTCATGAAAGCGGAATACACTAAAAAATAAAACATAAAACACATAGCAAAACTCAATATCTTGCCTTTCACCTTTCACTGCCTCCTTTATTAACTCTTAACCGCAAATATTTCTTTTATTCGTTTAGCTCTTTCTCATATTCAATCAATCACTTTCGCGTCACTGAAGGTTCAACTTAGCATCATTACAAAGTTGATCATGAAATTCCATACATCAAAACCTGCCCGGTATTCAAGAAAATTCATTCATTGCTTTTAGGCAAACTTCCTGCTAACACATTCGAAAACTTGCGCTGTGGTCGCGAATGCGAGCTGCATTAGATGAACGTCCGCCACAATGCACTCGCCAGAATGGTAGTTTTTTCAGTCCGTTCCGTGATGAGTAGACTTCAGGGTAATTAGTGGTGCCAGCCATGCGTCGACGGCGACATTCTTCGGCGTTGGACAGGAAGTGCTGGTGGTTGTTTCTCACCAAGTTCTGACGGCTTTATGAATAATCACCCATCTCTCTGGAAGACTTGTAACCCGCTACGTGATGATGACATGCCTCGTTCAGGCGTTTTAATAACTAGTAGTGTAGAATCTGAGGATTGGGCTTTTTTGAAAATAGCGAACGTCGTTAGGAAGGCACTGCTTTGAAAATGCTGCGGCACTTTTGTTCACGCTTTGTTGCCATGCTGTTTAAATACTAAAGCTTTCAGGAATCTCTAGCATAATTTTTTGTACATAAAAAGAGTGATCAGTTTTAGTTGGCACACTGTGCTGATGGTTTCTCGTCGGCGACGATCCGCATTGGTACGAGTGTTGGGATGGGGGGCAGTCACTCCTTATTCATGTTCAAATATTTGTGTTACAATACAAAATATTTGTGAGGTTTAACGTTCCAAAACTGCGATGCAGTTATGAAAGACGCCGTATAGCAGAGAGTTGCGGAAATTTCGACCATCTCGGGTTCTTGAACACGCACTGCAATCGCACAGTACACGTGTCTCTACCATTTTGCCTCCATTGAAATGCGACCGCCATGACCGGGATCGAAGCCATGAACTACAGGTGAGCAGCCTAGCACACCAGACACAGATACAACGAGGCGAACCTATTACACCGCCTAAACTGGCTCATTGCTCCTTCAAAGTTAGCATATGTGAACATCTGCGTTTTCAAATGATGCACAAGCCTTAATTCCCTGCCTCGTGCGAGTGAGACTCGTTGACATGTTACACACTGCTCAGCAGTCTACACTACTTACGAATAAAAACCTCTGTCATTCTTAACGAACAACAAAAAAAGCATTCAAAAGTTCTTTAGAGTGAGTTAACCTGCACGGTGACAATTATAGATTATTCACGCCTTACAGGTATTCACCAGTTCACCTTTCATGTCCCATCATGCGCTTCGATACAAAATATTGCTATCAACTATCTCGATAGTTGTGGATATGAACACTGTTGTTTTTCACTGTGTGACGAAACTATCATAAACACTCATGAATCAGCCTCACTGTGCCATGTATCAAAGGTGGTAATCACTGTATATTTTCCTCAGTGGGTAACTGCTCATATTATACCAGCCGCTATATGTATAGGCCACAAATATCAAATACATATTTTGATGTAATGACCATCTGTGACGCAACACAACATTTTTCCTGATGAAGACTTACAACTTTCTGTTCTATACAGCCATATTCATTACACCGACATAAAGGTTCACTTGATGTCTTTTGGTACGTTGTGAAAAAACAATGTAATAGGAAACGAAACATAAAGAAGTACTCCAGAGAATCAACGGGTGCGAATGATATGGTTGCAGGACACGTGAGAGTTCAAATAAATTCAGGAACCCTACCGAATGTCAAGATTACACATTAGTCAAACAGTACAGGAAACATGTACGCGGCTTTCTGAAAAGTGAGGAGCTTGCTCTTGTCTGGAAAGTACGTAGTAAAGGTTGGTAATACGGTTGGTAAAGGTAAGGTTGGTAAAGGTTGCTAAACGTAAGTAAAGGTTGGTAATAGTAAAGGTTGGTAATAAAAACCGTAGTAAAGTAAAGGTTGGTAACGCGGTAAGAGAGTGAACAATTAAAAGAGAAAAACCTCATCGTACTTAATGCCACAAGAGTTTCTTGTTTTCACTTAAGTTTCAGTCTATTTTTGCCCACAAATTCTCTCTAGAATGCTCAGGGCATACTTCACCTGACTGTTCGAGAAGGTTCAGAATTATTGTAGATTATTTTGTTAATATTGCGCACAAGACGCGAACACACAACATTATTATAGATTTTGCGCAAAGACCATTGACAACAGTCGAGTTTTCCCCACAAATTCTCTCTAGAATGCTCAGGGCATACTTCACCCGACTGTTCGAGAAGGTTCAGAATTATTGTGGATTATTCTGTTAATATTGCGCACAAGACGCGAACACACAACATTATTATAGATTTTGCGCAAAGACCAGTGACAAGGCTGAGAGATTTGACGACTGGTGTATAATTAGCGCCGCGCTTCGCCACTTGTCAGTTGATCAAGAGCCTGTGCTCTGTTCGCCACTGCCAGTGACACTGTGCTACTGTCGTTTGAGTTTTCGTTTGCTGCCCGCACGTTGGACCAAATAAACAGTTTGACCTGAAAATTTAGTCTGCTCCCTTCAGCCACTTCACGAGCCCATGACAATTACACAGCAGGGCAACTCTTGTTCGGACAACAAAAGTTTCAACCACCAGTGTTCAAGAATCGTTTACGGACGTTACTTGAATATAGCCGTAAGCTTCTCATGTTTCAGCGTTCTATGCAGATTCTTTTTTCAGTTGGTCTCTGAAAGAGAGCCAAAATTTTTTCTAGTGCACAACAAAGGTAAAGAAATGAAGAAAAAAAGACATGAGGGTATACGAATAGTTAAAAGGAAACATATTTGGCATATGTTAATATGGCTTAGTAAACGTACAAAAAATTGACGCTCCTGCCAAGTGTGGTTTTAGTTGTAATTGAAAAAGTGGCCCTATATTATCAGACCCGTTCGGTCTCTTCTTCACCAGGGTGGCCATTCAGCCGGCTACAAAGCTAGCCATTTTATGGGCGAAGCTCCTTCTAGCGGCACCCGTTCTTCCCTCGTAGTCATAGTCGTAGTTTGTAACCAGTCTTACGCTTTGACCTCCAAGGTAGTGCCGGTGGGAGATTTTTTCTGTGCGTTGTTGAACAATAAAAACAAATTCGCAGCGTGCGCTTTAGCTAAAAGCCGAATTCTTCTGTCTCTCATTCCCCATTAGCAGCCATGGGCATGTTTCAGTAGGAAACGTTAGTAGAAGTCTTAAAAGCCGACTTCTGCTGCCTTTCATTCCCAGTAGCAGCCATTGTTTACCACCAAGGTAGTGCCTGGTGAGATTTCTCCTGTGTGTGAATAAACAATAAAAACTTTTTGTTCAAACATCACTGATTGATGAAATAAACCAACGAAAGACGCCAGATGTTTTTAAAAGCAAAAGGAAAAGACGCCAGATGCTTCTATTAGTAAAAAAAAAGAAAGACGCCAGCTGCTTAACGAAAGACGCCAGGTGTTTTCCAAAGTAAATGTTTTATAATCAAAACCATATGGATACAGGTTTGTAGTTGCCGATGCTCATTGCCATTGGTGTGTGCTCGTAGGAATAAGGATGCCGAAAGGCGGGCGCGCAGGGCAGCGGCGGCGCGCGCTCGCAGACAGGACCCTGAAGTGAGAGCACGCGAGGCAGCAGCGCGCTGGGCAGCTGCGTGACGTCACCGCCATGATCTTGCTGTACGGGAACAAGAAGCCACATCAGCAAGGCAGCGTCGGAAATATCCTGCTGTACGGGAACAAGAAGCCTCATCAACAAGGCAGCTCGGCAAGATCCCGCCGTACGTGAAGAAGAAGCTGCAGCGGCACGTCAGCGTCGGCAAGATCCTTCCGTACGGGAACGAGAGGCCGAGGCAGCACGACAACGTCACGAAGCAGATCTTGAAAACGTTCGACAATGGGAAGCGGCGGGGAAGCGCGCATATTGCCAGGCAATTTAACGGAAGAAAACTTCACGGTATTACTTCCAAGAGCTTCGGCCAATCTCATCATCATTCACCTCGTGGATCTGCCGACAATTTTTTTTAGTCGTTGTCTTTCTTTCCACTAACATTCTTCTTGCCACTCCTGTCAATGCATCGTCTTTTTCAGTTGTTCGAGAGATCATACGTTCCGAACTTCATACAGTTGCCCAGGGAATGTTTCTTTGAGCCCCCAGTCTTCTTTTTAGAGACTGGCCGAAGAAAGATTGTAAGAAAGATAGCCTGGGCTACTCAACAAAATTCTCTGTTTTCCGCCACACCATATACATCGGCGGACCGAAAAGATTACGTGAACACCAAAATGACGTACCAGCTTAAATGCAGCACGAAACGATCTCACAGAACGTAGAAACAAGTGTTACTATCGTATCAAGTTAGTCGCCGCCCGGGTTTTGGAAATGGAAGGTAGCCGCACCAAAAGGCAACACTTGAACTTCAACTTTTGGCATAAGCAAACGAAACAAGGAAGCATCAATTGGTGAAGGAGTTCCTACCAAGTGTGCACATACACGACCTTTGGAGGCAATAGAGAAGGGAGCACTTATGTGTTCCCGTTAATTTCTTTCACAATTACACCATGAACCACTATCGCTTTGCCCAAATTACCATTTTCTCGGATTGCTTGATGCATCACCAATCAAGCTTGCACATTTAAAAGGCTAGATTCTGTGGCCAATTCCTGTTGTGGTTGGCTGAAGTCGTGACGCAGCACCGTAATTTGTAGGAACATTGTACTGCAGGTGAAACTGTAAAGAGAAGGAAGAGGAAGGAAAGTATTGCGATATCTTACTCAGATATCGCAACTGCCACACCCTGGAAAACTAAAGCATTCACGATTTTTTCCGTTGGACCATCGTGTGTAACCACACCGTGCGTCGTACTCCTCGTCAGGCGTTCACCAGATGAGCGGTCAGCACACATTAGAGAGTTTTAGAATACCGTACTCAGAGCTTTCGGTTTTGACGGCCGTAGCTAGCGGGCGTCGCTTAATGGAACGCCACAAAATGTTAGCGTCCAGCACATGTGCAAAGCTTTGCTTTGGATATTCTAAAACTTACTCTTGACACGCATGAGAATTCCAACGCAGCTCCCTATTAGAATGAAAGTGCTAACACCGCACCTCGCGTGATATTGCCCTGCTACGGTATTGACCGACCATTGACCGATTGACGATGCCAATTGATGATACTAACGTGGGACGTCATGATGACGATATAAATGCATGTTACAGATCATCGCTAATTTAGGGGAGGGCCTGTACATTCCTTTTTTTCCCTGAATGGGAGCGGACGACCCAAAATGTTTAGAACAAACGCTCGATGATTAGGAGTACGATACACTCTACTAAGGGAGAGCAATAAGCTGTGTCAGTGGTGCATCAATGTGAACCTGCATGCAGGGCTGTTCATTGGCTGAGAAAGGGAAGTTTATTGTACACATAACTTGTACATACACAAAGGAAACATCGAAAACAAGTAAAGGCTAGTATGAGACAACTGGAAAGTTCAGCTAACCCTCCCTTACTGTGAAGAGACGTGTGTGCCATCGTCGAAGGAAAGCCTCTTCGACGTGCATTTATAGCTGCTGATAGAGGTAATTCCGCACAATGAGCCGTATTTTCTGGAATGCGGGACAGGCGCCTCTATGAGGCTTGTGCCGTACTTCCGCTAAACAGCGTCCCCGCCACAATAAGCACAATGTCGCTGTAAAGACTAGTCTTGCAAACAGCCCACGTTATTCTCGCATGCGCACTGTGCGAAAGTCAAAGAGGCGTCGTACGATATGCTAGACGCATTTTGCCACCGAGCACTGAAACAAAACATTGGTGGGCCGTCTCTATTCTGCCGCAGTTTGGACAGCGGTCATTTCGAACGACTCCCCAATATGCTAACCGGTCATGCGTAGGCAATACCCCATGTCTTCTCAACCTGTCGAACTCGCGCACCTGGTTAGGTACGCGGTTGCAACGCCATCGTTTCCATTTTTTCGGGCAGGATGCTTTTTCTTCCTCTTTGCTCAATGTGCTACTTGTCATTATTTCGCTTATTTCCTGACATGAAACATCTTCCAGACTGCATGAACCTATTGATTCCACTGTTCGTTTTAAGCCACTGGCAGCTCTGTAAAACTTAAGCAGAATTACTGCTTGTGGTTCAATGTATAAATTTGCTGTGAAAGTTCCTTTTAGTGTATTGCTCCAGTACATCAAGAGCCTGTACCCGGGGTAGTTTTCGTCATCGAAGAGCTTCTGTGTTGTTTTTCCAGCCAGCGCTCTCGTGAATGTTGGTATGTCTGGGAGACCCAGGCCTCCACGATTTGTGCGAAGCTGAAAATTTTCTATTGTACTTTTGTCCATCGTGTGTTTAGAAAACGTTTATTCAATCATTGGACGCAAGAAACGTGAGGAATGAGCGTCCGTACAACTAGCACAATAACAAACAAATGACAAAGCACAACATACATTACACATTTAAACAAAAGTGTCCAAGTCCACAGAGTGTCCATAGTCCATGGTACTAATAACTACATACACTACATCGACCCTACAACCATCCTAGTGGCTACGTAATGGCTGGTGGGCGGCGCTCTATTGCACGTCCGTCACCGATGAAAATCCGCGTGGTTGCATAAGTGCCTGAGAGTCACCACACTACGTCGCCCTCCGAAAGACCATACATTGCCAAGTTTTTACGCAGGGCGATCCTAATATATGTCAAAACTTACACTTTTTATACAAACGCTTGTGGTTTAACAAAGCATACGATATATGTTATAGATTGTGAAGTGCATACGCGCGTGAATTATTTTAAGATATAAAACAGTTTGCACTTTCATTGTACTTTTAACCAACCTATGACAAATTGTGCTCACTGCCATGCTAAAACACTACATCGCATCGTTGGAGCCTGCAAGCGGGATTCCTGCGTCACTGTATGTGACTATGCAAAAGTCTAGTTCTTTGAAAGCTTAACAGAATATTTTTAACTGTAAAGTACACAAGATACGTGAAACGCACTCTCAGCTAAAAAGTTATACGCACATCAACACAGCACTGTAGGCTATATAAAATGTGCAAATTTGCTCTCGTATATAGAGAGTTTAAAATTGGGGACCCGAGATACTGGGCTCCCAAGCTACGTTACGTAGGCTGCTCTGGCGTTGGTGAAATTAGTAGAGTTTGAAAACTGGGTCAGACGCAGGCTGAGTTGGGTCAAATGCACGGTGCACCACCCGTGGCCAGATTAAAAATTATACGAGACGCGGGCCATGCTGCACCATCGCTCGTGCTGCGTCTGCTTCGCCTCGCTTGCAACCCAAGACGCCTTGGGGGCCCATGTTCGTTTTTTTATTTTTGGGCCTTGGGTCAACATAACGAAAGAGCCCAAGATCGGCTTGGGTTCTGCGCATGCGCCCTGGCACGTCGCAAGCTTCTTGGGCCCCAAGCTTCTTCGGGCCTCAATCCTTCAAACTGTCTATTGAGTGTCGGCTGCTGGGACAGTAAGTGGGCTTGTATTAAAGACAGTTTATTAAGTAATCATCTGGTTTACCTTGAAGGACGTCGGTCGTATCATGTGACGAGCGTATGCTAACTACTCAATGAAATGCCGTAGTGGTACACACCATGGAAACGTGGCGTTAATTACGAAGACAAGTGCTGCCCCATACCTAACGCACATTGTTCTTTCATAGAAGAAGGAAGCGCTTTGTTTCGCGGCCTGCAAGAATAAAAAAGACCACTGCATGAAGTACAGGCAGAGCTAGTGATATCTATAGCATACTTCGAGTATAGGTATCGTCTTTTTTTCATTGACGTGATGTAAGGAGATGGCGCATAAATTAGGTGCCAGCTATCCACTATTTTCATGTGATTCTTAAAGAGAAAACAAAAGTGAGTCCCGTGACTGTCTGCATCAGAGTGCGACACCTGAACAATAGCTCACGAGAGATGGGAGTAAGGAGAAATTAAAAGGATACAATTAAAGGTATAGAGATAGAGAGGGGGAAGGAGAGAGCGTGGCGCAGGAACAGTGCACCCAGAAGCAAGGAGAAGATAGGAAAGATGGACACAGTCGCAGGAGTCCGAGGACGGGGCACCACTCAGCGAGAGCTCTTGTCGGCGGCATGAGATGGCGCAGGGCGAGCCAGTCGGCCAGAGCTGCGCTGACGTCGGAGATCGTGGGGGCACAACTGGTCGGCACGAAATCCAAAGAGCGAGTCCAGCACCTATATTTTACGGGTACCTAACATAGAGCACGTAGGGTTCACGTGCTCTAAGCGTAAGACGTTCACTGCAAATACAATATAGTATTGCAAGCACACAATATACAGTATATAACAAGACATGAGACTTCAATACAACGTATTCAACCATCTCCTTTGTGCAAAGGTGGTGTATAATATTCAAACTTATAAGCACTAAGTGTGCAAACTGATTTCTGTTGTTCATCTGATGTTCAGCAAAGAATATTTCATAACTTTTAAGAATTGGTTGAACTTGAATATTAGTCAGCAAAAGTAAACGTAATCCCAATTTACCTTGAATGAGGAGTAGGAATCATATTCATTCTCCTCAGAACTGATGTGTGTTCGACTATCGAGCGTAGCTTTACACCCAAATGAGGATGTCCTCGACCTCTCAATACGAGCAGCATGCGAAGGCTTTCCTTAGCATACAGAAGTTATTCAATTAGATATGCGGTAGAGCACATGAGAGTGAGTACAGAGGCTACCGTGCTTAACTTGTGCTTTCGACTGAACAGGGTGATGAGTGAGGTGGTTCTAAGATCAATGGCATATGTTTTCCGATTGAACGCAAGCATATTTAACTTTTTGTGGTGTATGCTTACATAACTCGTACAATACGGTGGCATTTTGGAGAAGGTGAAGAGCGAAAAAAATGCTTCCAAGCTTTATTTGACAAATTATGACGGCTTTTTATACTTTACAAGTGTAATTGTTTTGGCTACATAACAGCCTAACCGCAAATTATAGGTACTAACGAAGGCAAACATTTTAGTACATGTGAATCTTGAAAGAAACCGATTCATTTCAAAGAGCGTATTTCGATACCCAGAAATATATTTAGTGGTCAAGTAGTGTAAGTTGCGAAGCTCGAGAACACCCTCCTTCGTAAAATTGAAGTTAAATTTTGAGAACCGTGTGTGGTGAGAGTCAGTTAGGAGTTACCCGCTATGACATGCCCAGTAATACTTTGACCACTGTTGCACTTTTTGGCAGTCAGTAAATAATGCAGTCTTTCACCTATGTTTGGAGGAAGCAGTGTAGCCGGAATAAAACCAAAGGAAACTCGTAGTGGCGCGGCTTGAGCCACGCTGATGCTCACTCAAGGTACCACGGTGCCTCCTGCAAATATAACTCCATCTGACATGAATCTCTTATGAAACCGTCATACAGCAGGGATTCCAGACCCTGTCGTTAAGAAACAGGCATCACTGTATTCGTTTATCAGGTTCAAATCCTTAATCGCAAGAGGTGGATCATTCATTCAATCATCTTATAGGATCGGCACCATTCAGTCGATCTTTTTCGCTGCAATGGCTCATGAAACTTGACGTACTTTTTTCTTCTAACTGACTGACAGCAGACATGCAAGAAGGTATGCAGATATGGCTGCTTGAAGTCGAGGAGCTAGAAGTGCGATATAATAAGAGTATGGCACCCGACCCGATACACGTCTCCCATTCAGGATAGCGTACAAAAGTCGACATGATAGAG
Organism: Rhipicephalus microplus; assembly: GCF_013339725.1. Lineage (NCBI taxonomy): Eukaryota > Metazoa > Arthropoda > Arachnida > Ixodida > Ixodidae > Rhipicephalus > Rhipicephalus microplus. The sequence goes on along the minus strand of NW_023608380.1, from coordinate 98 downwards.
ACCTGACAGCCTGCTCATCAGCCGCACATTATCAGCAAGGCTCTCAACAAGACACACTGACTGCAGACAGATGACAAAATTGGATCCATACTGTGACT